>JABUIW010000214.1:9894717-9970507 GCA_013363375.1 Menidia beryllina
TGTTGCTGTATGTATATTTTTGACCCAGCAGATTTGGTGACATTTTCAGCAGACCCATAATAAATTTATGAAAGAACCAAACTTTATGACTGTTTTTTGTGACAAACATGTATGTGTTCCGATCACTCTATCACAGAAAAATAAGAGTTGTATAACTTATTGAAGACTCAAGACAGCCATAACATTATGATTTTTTACAAGTGTATGTACACTTTTGACCACAACTGTATGAGTCTCCAGCAGTATATGGCAACTAAAAATGATTGTTCTGTGAGACTAATTTTGTTTTCAATATGGTATTTCACAGGATTTATCTCATTTCATTTTCTGACTTTCACCAGAGCTAAAAGGTGGAGTTTCATTTTTATTAACGGCCTCATTGAGCAGTGTTGATTTAAACAATAATTTGACAAAATTACATTTTGTAATGTGAAAAGAGTCATTAAGAAACACGATGTATCAATTCCCGAGGCCATTTTCATTCATTTTAAGTCATGTTAACAGTTTTATGGTTTGCAAATGGTGCATGTTTAAGTCACTCCCCATTACAGAATCCAATGCACTGAGCCCCGATGTCAGTAAGCATGATTTAGATCTACATCCAATTTGGTTTGGGTTAGTTTATCTTATTTTTGAATAATTAAACACCACAGGAAACTTGAAGGTAAGATTTGTTTTTCATGTTTCATCACACGTTTGAATAGTTGTATTCTACGAAATACCCTACGAAATATTGTAATTTAAAAAAAAATCTTGCAAAAACTTTTCCTTCTATTTTCTAAGGTACCATTGTGATTAAACAAATGTGAATTTGCCAGTTTAGTACAATGTGATCTGAGCACATGCAATTTAACCATGCCATTGTGTGACTTCCTGTAATGTAGAAAATGCATAATGTTTGCATGATGTTTGCACCATTGTATGAAACTATCCCAATGTTGATTAAGTGGAACAAGAGTCACGCTTAGCTATACATGTGCACTCACTTATGTGTTAGAATGAGTTGCCAAGTCATCTTCTGTTTTCCCGTAGCCCCCATGAATGGCAGCCTGCCCTGAATGAGTAGCAGTCCAAGAGCTGAAGATATGCAGAAAATCTATGTGAAATTACCTTGTAGATGTGTGAAATTTGTGGCAGTTTCTCGTTCACCTTTCTGCTGCTTTGTGTGATTGTGAAATTAGTTTTAAGATAACTGAAATGCAAAATGGCATTTCCCTGATAAAAACACCCATCGAAAAAAAATGTTGTAATAGAAGTCATCAAACATTTCTTCACATTGGACATGTTTTGTTATAGTCCAGTCAGCCATATCCCTCAGGTTGCTTTACTCCAACAATCATGGGGACAGTTTCTTTCAGCTCAGAGAGACATAGCTCAACTCCTACAGGTAGCAGCTGACAAGACTATTAGTCTTTCTTCTGGTACTTGCAGGTGTCAGACTTGCCGGTGCTCACTTGTCAGTGCTGCTCTGTGTGCTGTCTGAGGTGATTCATCTTCTTGCCAGCATCATTAACTTCCTTGTGAAAGGACTGGCAGAAGGAGGCTCAAAGCAGGGCTCCAAAGAGTTTGTGTGCCTTGTCAGGAGCTACTTTCCCTCCTCTGTAATCAGATCGAAACTTCTCCGTCCTTTGTACACTTTTTTCCACTTTTAATTGTTTTTTTGTTGTTGTCTTTTCTATCTCAAACTGAACGGCAGTGCTCTGAAAGTCATTCACTAATAAAGGAGGAAATGTAATATTTAGATGATTGCTTAAAATTTTCATGAATTAATTAATCTAATTTAGACACCATTCAATAATAAAACAAATGTTGCAATTACGATAACAGAGTTAAATTACAAAGAGGAAATGTGGTCATATCATTAATGCAGGCACATTTATCATCAGTAAAAGCAAACAAATGGACAATGGCATGAAAACACCCTCGGCACTGTTCTATTTTGTTATTTCCCCATTAAACTAATGAGTTTCTGTTGTTCACCATTAATTGCTTCATTTCAGTTGTGCTGCAGATATTTATTTCTGCAGTAGCATGTATTCACCAAATGTTTGCCTTATTTAGGCTCCAAAATGAAACCACTTAATTAGTGATTGAAACATAAAGACCTGTCAAATTAACCCTTGTTCCACTACATTACATTTCTTCATTACACCAAAAATGAATTGTTACAAGGTTGGTACTAGATATCAGTATATAGGTCACAGTTGATACAACTGATATGTCTGGGCTTGATGAAGCCCTGAAAAAGGGCACAATGGTTAAAGATGTTGTTCTGCGTTCATGTGAATGAGAGGAATGTTTTTTGCAGAAGCAATGATGCATTCAAAGCATATCTTTTGCATTGGTAAATATAAAAGAACACTCAGCAGTTAGTGGCAATTACTGGGCCTGAATCAAATCAAAGAATTATGATTTATGGGCCTTGGTTGGATATTGAGCTAACAAATGCTCTCTTTTTCTTTTTTGACCAGCCTCTTTAAACCTCATCTTTTGTTAGATTGCCTTTTTTCTGCAGGAAAATAGGAAGAACATCACCTATTTACTTTTTCATTGAAATGTGCCTCTGCTTTAGCAGCTCATTAATGAGTTATCTTTAAATAGTGCAGACTTCTTGGGAGCGTCTGAAAAGTGGTTATAGGTCTCTGCAGAGATGTTATTAAGCCAGAGTATGGAATCTTAGGGACCACAAAAGACTTTCCCTCCACCTGCGACAGTTTCTTCACTCTGTGACACATGTGTTCTACGCGACAAGCTAATTCACTTTTGCTCTCTTCTTCTGTGGTCTTTATTTCTCGCAGTTTTACATCTAAAGCCGGCTGACTAACAGGTATGATGACAGGATTCCATCAATCCATTCATTTACTATACCTTGTATCCTAGTATGATGCATATTCTAATTGCATATGGAGTTTATGAATAATTTGGGTTGTGCTGAAATGACTAATTCTTCTTAGCACCGCCCTTACAGAAACCCTCACAGACTTCATGTATAGCCTCATGCTCTGCAGTACTGTGCATCTAGAGTAATGATGGCAACACTGTATGTTGTATAAGCGCTGCAGATGGAATTCATTGTTCGGTAATGCAGCTCATATAGAAAGTGCATCCGTTTGTTTAGGACCATTGTTTGTGTTATATATGCAGACAATTGAGCCAGCACTCTCCTTTTCGGATTTACACTGGTTGTTAATAGGGTTACAAGAAGAGAGCAAGAGGAGGGAGAGAAGGGGAGTGCTAATAGGAAAAACACAAAATACAGGGGGAGTTTCATCTCTTGTGTCTCCACTTGATTAGTTTAACAGCTCCTTTGATCTTTTGCTGTGATTGAAGTGTTTAAGTGGAACATGGGGGGCAATGGAGGAGCCACAGAGCAGGCGCCAAGTAATGCGCTGCAAATGCCTATGAGGCACAACATCTTAATGTCAGAGGGAAATTAAAACACTTTTCCATTACCAAGGCACTTGAATCTTAATTCATTCGTCTACACCCAATACAAAGTAGGTGACAGGGTCAGTAAATACTCAGTGAATAAGACGTGAATGTTGACCTTTGAGAACAGGTAGAAAAGAGAATAATTTCAAAATATATATTTATATGAGAGGGTGAGATTGCATATGTTTTTTCTCAGTGAAAGAAGCTTTCACATGAGCGTAGAGGCCAAAAATGAGCAACTGTTTCAATTCAAACCTGAAAATCTAGATAATGATGTCAGTAAACAGTTTATTTGCTGGGTCTCTCTCAGGTGTCAAGGAAACTAATACAACTATACAACTATTGTTAATAGTAAAATAGTGTCAATGTGATCAGTCTGTCTGCGGTTTTCTGAAAGCTAAGAACACATTACCTAATGCTCATTTGACATTTACATCAAAAATGCAAACAAAAATTAAATAAAAAATTATATGAAAATAATCACTGCAGCTGTTGTCATTATATTTACTCTTTGTTGAAGGGCTCTCATTTCAGAATAATTCCATACCTCTTTGTTTTTCAGCTTTTGAAAATATAATGAACAATTTAAGTAACCTTCAATGGTGAATATAAACTGATCTGTTTGTGTGATTCACACATTATGAAACAAACATGCCACCGCAGACAGCAGAGAGTGGCTGCTGGGCTAATGTGCCACTGGCTGTCATTTAACAGAAGAAGCATTTATAACTGTAAACAAATAAGTAAAGAAAAGAAGGTTGAGGCATATGTTATAGATTATAGAATCAAATATGATAACAGGGAAGGAATACTAAACTACTTCAGTCAAAAGGCTTATTCAGTCAGACCTGAAGAAGGTTTTTGAATAAAAGGTGAGATTGATATGACTTGGCCAAGTGAGAATCTACACCAACATGAACTGACAAACATACTGACTAGCAAAGAAACCACAGGGAAGATGGCAATAATGGTAAATGATTAATTTGCTTAAATAATCAGCAATCACTAATCTCTAAGTTTGGCAACGTAGGTTTTAAGAAAATATAAATAGATTAATATATTCTTTTTATTTGTTCACATGCGGATGTTACTTAGGCCACAGTTAAGCAGAGTTCATGATTTAAAAAAAATATGATTTCATACTGTTGGCATGCATATTATAAAAGCTTGAAAAAGAAATATATTTTTTGGGAACTATTTTTAGGCATGTGTGTTGTAATGCTGTCAACAGGTTTCCTGTGGTTAATCTAGTGTGAACTTCCACAAATCCGATAAATGGCTTGACAGCATTGCTAACGATACTGTGATGCAGTTCTCAGCGTGCGGTGCTGCAAAGTGGGGAAATACAACCCTCTGACAGTCCTCTGCTGTCACATTTTTACATGAAGATCCTACCAAGGTTCTTGTTAAGGCAGTCAGAAAAACAGTGAAAATACTTACCTAAAGGTTACCTTATTAACTCCATTCAGTAAAAAGAAGTAACACCATCACATATTTATCTGGCAACAAACAGGCCGCTATCAGCTCTCATAAACCCTGACACAGACTACAGCTGGGAGAGTCATAAGCTTGAGGTATCATCCAGACACACCTCACAACACAAACAATTTGGTACCTGTAATGTTATGTCAATACCACAAGACACAAGACAGATGCTGTTATTATTTTGTCATTTCAACTTTTTACACTACTAGGAGAACCTCAGAGATCATGTTGCCCTGCACCAGAATGTCAACTAATGACTGGACAGCCGGAAAAGAGCAGCAGATTTGTTACCATTGACAGAAAGCAGTGATGGATTTAAGAGAAAACATCCCCTCAAAAAAATCTACAGACAGTCTGAAAGGTCTACTGATACAACAATAGTACAAGATATTGCTGCAGTGAGAGCTTGTTTTTGCCTGTAGAAAAGTGAATTCATTCCAAATTTGCTTGATTATGTGCTTTTATTTAAAAAAAAAACATGTATTACTTCGGATGATTAAATGAATGACAACTGCTTTGATGTTTTTAAATTAATTTTCACAGGGAAATTTTACTGAGCTCATTTACATATTTTGAGTTATGCAGGTATTTTCTAGAAATGTAAAAATTATTAACTGACTTATTTATTTTTTGCCATCCATTACTTTCTTCTACTTCATCTAAAAAATGGAAAAGTATACATTTGGTTGCTACTTTAGACTTCTATTCCACATTATATTATAGCATAGATGGATTATTACATATATCATTAAGAACACAAGTGTAGTCATTAAAATAAGAAATAAAGCCATAGTGCCGAGGACAAAGACATAGATATGGCTCTTACAACACAATATCTAATGAAAGAAGATTAAAGAGTGCAGTTTGCTGGATGATTCCTGTTTGACCATTTTACATCAACACTAAATTGGGAGGGGAGAAGCCTTTACTCTTTCATTCTGAAAGGGAGAAGAAAGACTCTGTATTTAATTAAAGTCCATCATCTGATGAACAAACTCATTAAAAAAATGTAACTGCGTTTAACCATCACACTAGTGTCCATGTCACCAACAAGAGGATGTCACATGTCACAATTAATGGGCACAGGACCAGGATTTATTTTTTTGTGTGTGTATGGCCCTCAATTAACACAAACCATAGTTTTATTTGATGTGGCTCTATATATATATAAGTGTCAATTTTTACTATGTTCAAAGCTTTTGTTGAGCTTGTTGTCTGTACTAACAGAAGCTTAAATCAGGAGAGATTATCCTCCGATTCTTTGTTAGAACTGCAATCACTCCAATTACATGTGCTCCAAAGTGACTTTTCCCAGTTATCCAACCAGGGATTTCTTTTTCCGTCAATTAGAAATGTCGCTTCTAATCTGAGCCTGCTTCCCAGACACTGGTCATTTCCCATTAGAGTCATTCTCCCCAGGATCCCATGGAGCGATAGACATCTCCGCAGCTCAATAGAGGAGACGTGGAGGAGACCATAATTAAAGAGGTGGCATTTACTCTCAGTCAGGCCCTCTCAGAGATCTGAATCTGCAATTACCTTCCAGAAAATAGCATTGTCAGGACAGGGCCCACGTTAATAATGGCCCCCATCTCTGGGCAGGGCACAGAATGCAATCATTTCCACTGAAGCCGCGCTTTGATTGTTTATCGCTTTACCCGAGGTTATCGGCCACTCTACTGTAGTGAATGTACACAGAAGGAAATAATCCTGTGTGCCACGAGCAGGCCCATTCAAGCATTTTGCTGAGTGGTGTCTCCACTCATAAAGCGGTAACTTTAACATAGTACTCGTAAAAAGCTGTAATATCATGGATAAGATTCACCAAGCAGCTGACACTAAGTCACTCTCTATCTATATAGTTGTTTCCCTCCCTTTTTCTCTATTCCTCCATATCTCTCACACACACTTTCTGACTCATTCACACGCTGAAAGTGCACAGACTCCCCTAAGCCTCTACCAGCCCGTGCCAGGCTTTTCAGATACTTTATCAAGTGCGTAAGGACCATTTGCACAGAAGGCAATTAAAAGCTTTAGTGGTTCCTGCAGGCAGAGGGGTAGTTTGGAGGCCCCAGTCGACACATGAGCCAGCACCTTATTGGAGAGGGCTGGCTTTGTGCAGCAAAATAGCTTCAGTAATTTATACCAAATAGACTGCAGGTAGAGTACTTGAGCCAAGAGGAACGCATCTGCATTAATCAATATGAAATTATCCTAGATGTAATTTGTGGAGGGCAACCATGCACCTGCCCAGAAATGTGATTGGGGAAGCCTGCAGATAAATAAGTGACTAAATACTGCTGCAGTGTGGTAGAAGACATTCAAAATCAGATACAATTGTCTGACAAGTCCTAAGGAAAAGGAGAAAATGAGAGATTAGAAACAATGGAAGTAAAACACTGCAAATCATTGTTCCTTGAGAAAATCACTAGGTTGCTAAGCATTATACTAGAACCGAGGGATGTGAAACTCTTGGCGGAGTAAATATGACTTTTAAGCATAGATTCCCAAACAAATGCAAATGTGTGGTGGGATGATTGTCAACAGTTGTCAGGAAATAAATCTATTAGCATGGTGCCAGAGATAAGGGTGTCCTTAAAATGACCATATGCAAAGGTAGTGATAGTGAGGAGCTCCAGCGGATTTTTTTTCATTTGCATATCTTCTAATCAATCCACTTTCAATCTGCATTTATGTGTTAAAGCTGAGATCACTCAGTCAGGATTTCCAGCCGATTATGTCTTTGTCCTATATTTGTTGTCACAAAGACCCCTTGCTTTATTGTTAATTCTGTCAAAGTGCAGCTATCTTTGCTTCAAAGATACTTTTGTCTTTCAGCTGATACACTCCAACATTGTGGGCTCCCAATGTCATTAGTGTCAGGAAATCGAGGAAAAGCTGAGGACATTTTGGAGACGGTCTGGCCCTTCTGTGGCAGCTGGTGACCTTCCAGGTCTATATGCTCCGTGACTCTCTCCAGCCTCTTTTTTCAGGTTTCAGACAGCTCCAGCTCTCTTTATCTCTCCCCAGGATCAGCAATTGCTCACCGACAGTCTCTCTGTGATGCCACGCTGTATCTCTTCAGTGCACAACTATGTGGTTTGCAAATGCAATGTAGAAGAAAAAAGGTGTATACAAGGGAGAGAAAGGATTGAAAGAATTTCAAGAATTAGGAAGAGGGACTTTTTTTCTAAAAAAAAGGAAAAAGTATTGGTTTTATTGGACTGATGTTAGCTGAGAGAAAAGGGAATATGCAAAGCAATGTAGATAAGCCGAAGAGAATGATGCTCCTTTCTGCAAGATAATTATGTGATAATGCATCCTCCAGTCTACAAACATAGTCAGGCATAAGAAGAAATTTGTTAAACTGGAATTTCTGTGTTGTGATTGAATCTTTAATCCTACGAGGTAGCGAATCATTTCAGAAATTAAATTCCTTGAGAGGAGGAACCAATCCTTCCTATTAATGCAGACCACAACCTTGAACAGTATACCCATATTGAATACAACAATGTGTTGCTTTAAATTAGAATTTTTTCTCACTGGCAAGAGAGGTGCTTGCCAATTATGCAGAGTAAGATATTGAAAAACATTTAGGGCCATTCTTGTGATGCGTGCTTCATAAGCATCCTACCAGTTGCTTAATTGGTTGAATTCCTCTCTTGGCGGACTAGAAACTATACCCCCCGGCAGAGATAAAAGACTTCTAAACTCTCTTTTGTGGAGCGAAAAGATGAAAGGGCATAGAAGACAGGAGCTTGTCAGGAAGAAACCGGATCCAGCAGCCCGTTAGTGTGCAAGTGTAGCAGACCAGAAGAAAGACAGGTTATCATCAGCTCCCTGCTTGAGAAATGAGGCACCTCTTCATCAAATCATGATGTCTTATTTCTCCCTCCACTTTACATCCCAATCATTCCCACTTTTGGTGTGATGGGTGGCATGTTGTTGACAAACATGAGAGGCTGGTATCGTCACATTTGGTCAGGTACATTTCAGCTTCAAATACTCTATTATTCAAATTTGAACGGCGAATTTGCAATTTTTCTGAGTTTTAAAAAAAAACAAAACCAGGCCATCATGAAGCAGTTAAAACATTTTAAATTGACTTTCATTCTGTTGATTAAAAAATAAGTCATATTTTTCAATTTAAAATATGTGATGTTAGTGTAGTGTGAGGGAGTTGTGTTGGAGTTCTACATGCACAAAACAATCAAACACCAAAAGTGAATATTTTATAGATTATTTTTGATTTGTGGGTTCATTAAACGATAACAACTGATTAAAAACAAATTACAATCAAGAAATATTGTGTGCTAGAGTTTGTGAAAATACAGGCAGTGTTCCAACAGTGAGCATCTCATGTTGTCAAGTTGATCCCATTTAGCATTTGTGGCCAATTAAAACCAGCTAACCAGGGAATCAACACATCACATGCCTCAGTAGCAATACCAACTGTATCAATTGTATTTTGACACAAGAAGCTTCCATAGAGGTTCAATTATTAAGGTTTAACCGGATCTTGGGTTAATTCTGAACTCTGGCCAAGGACACATTGTCATGCTGGCTGTTGCTGACAAGAATTATAATCACATGCACTCTTATATGCTACTTGACATCAGATCTTGGGACGTACAAAGCTTAACCCTTTAATGCATATGTGCCATCAGTTTCTGTTTAGACATCTTGCACATCTGAACGCTATTAATTAATGTCAATTAAGACCTACACCCTCATTAGAAATGTGCCGATGATGTCATGTCGACACACCCAGAGCAGTAGACAGCTTTCAGTGCTGTAATGACATTGTGAAGTGGTCAATCAGCACAGTGCGATCAGCACCATGTTGTGCTGATCGCTTACCTCCCGCAGCTCAACAACAAAGCATCACTGTTTATATCTAAAGCGTTCAGTTAAAAAAGTAATGTAACAAAAACGTTAATCTTTCAAATGGTAAAAGAAACAACACCTTAAAAGATGGCTTCCTTTTTTTGCTTAAGCTATCATTTTTACCAAGTGATGCAAATATGGACTGAAAATCCGCATGACTGACGTTTACTGTGAATTTCTCACAATGTCCAAGATCTCTTTGGGATGTATGTCCGATGTGGAAAAATGAGGTGTGGAGCGAGTTTAACACTTAGCCTATACAGAAGATGTGCTACATTCTGTCTGCAAGTTAGCAACTTTATTTTGGAAGGACAAACCAGATGTTAACATCTGTGTTCCACTGATGTGGACAACAAATATTTGTACTTTTTCAGTTGGTCTTCATCCAAAAATAAGTATTTTCTTGTCACCACATGGGCAAATGAATCCTAACAAGATTTTTTTTTTTTTACCTCAGTTTAAATTTTAAAAACTTACACAGTCCGCAACAAGCTTGTCAAGATATCAGGTTAGATTTGTCCTCCTTTTAATCAAGTGAAACACGGCAAAATGTGTCTGCAATGTGTTATTATCAAAACTAATAACTAGAATATACTTTCAGAAATGTCATAGTTCATGTGATAATCAAATCCGAATAAAGATTGCCCATTTTGGTTAAATTAGTGTCTCATTTCCATATCAAGCGATACTATTAATAACATAGAGCCAGTGCACACTTTCTGTCATTGCTCCATGGGAAATGAGCTATGAAGAATAGCAATAATTGTCAATGGACATCTTTGCAACAGAGCATCTGCTTCATGCTACATAATCAGCCCTGTCAAAAATTCTGAAAAAGACTCAGAGATTGTTGAGACAGAAAACTTGAAAAGCGTTTAATTACGAACAAAAATGGACGCAAGTGTAATTTGATCTTTCTTAGTGTTATACTCAGCCTGAAGCACTCCTCTCACACTTCATTTTCAGGCAGTGTTAAATTATTTCATTGTAATACCGGCTATACTTCTCAAAATGTAGATAGACATTTGATTACCAAATTTTGTAATGTTTCTGGCCATGTCACATTCACAGACAATAAAATTTACTTGTTTAATCTGAAAAAGAATTTTAAAAAACATGACCAGGCCCTAACTAGAGATACACTGTGAATGACATGCATACACAGACGATAGGCACTAAGACTGAACAAAATGAATCAGCTGAGAAAAAAGGTGACCTTCTCTTAGAAAACATCATTTTATTTAAATTGTGTGCCTAAAGCAGTGGATTACCCATGTACTCATGCACTGTGGTCATATGTGTCACATTGTATTATGCAGTTCTAGTAGCAGCTGATAAAGCTATATGTATTACTGGTAGGGGAAAGATTACTCTCATTTTCTGTGATGTTACCCAGAAACGTGCCCATGGATTTGAATAGTAGCTCATGTTCGGAGTCAACACAAAAGACACAAATTTTGTTTGAAGATAATCAGTTTTATGATGACAACAAAACAAATAGATTCCAATCTGGTAATATCGTTGACATTTTTTTCTCTGTAAAGAATGGGATTAAGCTATGGCATGGATGTCATGAAAAGACAGACTAGCGCATCATTTTAAAATAATTTCTGACTCATAATATAAAACAAAAACACTGCACACTTGCTGCACCACAGAGAAGATGAAGATGAGCTCAACTGAGCTGAAGAATAGAACTAACATGCCAAACATTGAAGCAACTTGGGTCACATTTCCAACTGACCATTTCTCATGCATTTCATAGCCATTAATGCAATGCAACAGTTGGGGGGTGTGCATATTTCAGCAGGGAAGCTCTGGATCTTATTCTGATGCACAATGACATGAGGTAGAGGACACCTTGACAGTAGCACAAAAATATGATGCTCTTAGTGCAAGAAAGGACTCATTTGCTACTTTGCATATTTTTCATGAAATAATCCATATATTCTCTCTCAGCCATAGTGATTAGTTTGGCAAGGCATTTCAAGGTTAGGCAGCAGTCATACTTCAGAACAGTCTTTAAAATTATTGAAATTTTCAAAGTAACGATCAGTTTAATCAGGTTCTGAGAGTGCATTCAAATAATCGAAAAAAAATAAATAAAGATGTTTATAATTTCAAAGCTTATTTTTCTTGTTTGGGGACACATATTCCCTTTTCCCATGAAATAAGGATCAATTGAAAATGTTACCAGTTATCTTTGAAAAAAAATCTGCTGCAAATGATAGATCTTGTCAGCTACTTGGCGTAGACAATGAAAGCCTTTTCCAAAATCATCATTTTGTGCCAAATCTCATGCATAAATGAATAAATCAGAGTTTAAACAAAGAGACTCTGTTGACAACAGACACATAATCATGTGTAAGAACAATCAGTGGAAAACAATTACCTATTTGGGGAAGCAAAGTTTGATTCTCTTTGAGGTATTACCAGTTATAATTCTTGTCATGATTTGAATAAATTGAAAATAACAGTCATGTTGGAAAAAAGTCATTGTAATTCCTAATGACTTGATTTAAAGCTTCCATATTAGGTGAGAGTTATTTCAATTTGTTTTGGGAGTGACAGGTGAAATATATCCCTGAAATCTACCACGTAAATGTGGTACTTCTGCAGTTTTGCATTTGAATGAAAATTAGTTTCCATCAACATCAAAACACTGAAATGTTTCATAGTATTGTTAATTTTTCCAGGTGGAATTGTAAAAAAGAATATTGATGGATGGTATCTTTACCAAACCTTCTTTTTCTTGTTTAGGAGATTTGATCAGCATAATGAAATTATTTTGACGCATTATGTGTCAGATAAAATACCATTGACAGAATTTTGTTCTGCAGTAAAAATCTTGTGGCATTAGGAGTTATCTGTTGTAATTTAAAATGGGTTTGTTTTCATTAATTCTTCTTTCATTTTACTTCCTATTCTTGATACTAATATTTTCTTTATTCATTTTTAAAAAACTTAAAAAGCCAAAAGTGCTCATTGTATATATCTAAACTCTCAAAATTAATCAATGTGATAACAATACTTACAGGAGATAAGTTATTATATATATTCTAATTGCTTCAATAAAATTTGGCCACTTATTCCCTTTTCTTCCTTTCTTTTCACAAAACCTGCTATATGCATTTAGAACTTTGTCTAGACCTATTCATACTTTGATCAGCCCGCTATTTTTCATATCTACCTAATGAATGAATATTCACAAATATGTTATTACTTACTAGATTTGATCAAATTAGATTAATGTGGATTTTTCTGGCTTTCTACCAACCCTATTCTTCAATGTTCTGACTTTATTTCCAAGATAGTGGGGGGACGTAACTAATGTCATAATCAATTTTGCTCTCGACAACTGTATGGTCATGTTCTGATGAGGTCATTCGGGTTCATCTTGTCACTGCAGCCTTTTTTCATGCTTATAAGTTCTGTCTGGATCAGTCTCCATCACTCGAGCTGTTGAATGCCTGTCAGAAACAATATTAGCTGGGTTTGAGATTCTCATAATTAGACTATTGTACGTTGGAGCTTGACGACTGTCACACTCATTGCTCAGTGAGATCTTTATGCAGAGGGCTATTCATACCTGAGAAATATGTAAAACAGCAAGAAAAATGAAGAGATTAAGAACACATCATGCAGAAGCCAAACATGCTTGAAAAAATATTATAAATATTTTTTTATCATTAGAAATTTCTTCATTTTACCAAAAAAAGCATAGATGACCATGCATTCACAAACAAAGTCAAAGCTTGTTATTGTTTTTCAGGGGGAGAAAATCAACCTGCAATTAGTTCGAGAATGGATCGTATTAAGGGTTTTGGATTGACCAAGATTAATCACACTAAACAAACTTTATATTAAACAATTCCCCCAAAAAATTTAAAAAATGATTTGGAATTAGGTTTTCAGATAAACTAAACATAATGAAACCAATGAATATATGCTGGGCACTCCCATATTATTAATAGAAAGCTGGAATGTGTCACCAGTGGACACGTTCAAAGAAGCCTGTTTCCCTGTCCTTGACTCAAACTGATGTAAATGTGTGATAAGCGTCCCTGTATATCTTCAAATGTGATCATATCAACTGAAACCTCTTTTTGAAGATTGGCCAGTGTATCACCGGCTGGATATATGATCTGGTAAGCAAAATGAGAGAATGCCTGGAGAATTTCCCAAAAACTGGACTCACATGTTAAGTATTTATCCTAACCATGTAAACAAAAAACAACAACAATAAATCTGACCGCGCCTTATCTTGTTCATGAATGAAAAGTGGTGCAGAGATGCCATTTATTGCTCATCTTTCAGAATCCACCGAATCTGAGAGGGAATTGGTTATCACAGGTCTACAGGGAGCCTTTATGGGGTTTTGTTTCAGAGCATGGCATTCCCGAGGCTGCATTGTGTTTGACACCAGAAGCAGGCAGAAGAATCAAAGACAATAAATTCCAGTTTTAAGTTAAATCTATTGTCATAACTACGTTATATAATTTTCTAATTTTCTGTCTGTTCAGCCTAATTAATAATGCTAATATGATAAAATAATAGTTAATGTGGTTTTAGGTAATTCCTTTTGTATTTAAGAGAGCATTACTCTATAATCCTAGTATCAGACCTTAGAAAAGCACTCCAATAATTCCAATTTTCCAAATGAAAAAATTAACCGAATTAAATCATCTTACATTGATTTAATTATCAGGTGCCAGGTATAGGACTGTTCATGTTTGTATGGTCCCTATTGATTAGATTATCAAAAACATGCAAGCAGGCCAAAAGATGATTGACATAAGTACTTTAATCTTTCCCATTGTACATTGTGATGGTTATCATGAGCATTCAGATGACCAAAACTTACAGTTCCCAGTCGCACCCTGTCAGTGACACGCTAATATTGGCTAATTTAGCCTTGTTTTCCATTTTTAACCCCGACACATACCTCAGCCCAACAATATAGGAAACAATATTCTGCCAACATGTAAAAAACCAAAAACAAAGACAATTTATAGTTCTTGCGACTATTTGTTTTAGTTTTAGATCCTTCCTGTGTTATGGCTAGTGGATGCGTGTTTTTGTGAAGAAAATGTGAACTGTACCCATTTTTCGTGCACTGACTAAATTATCCTCAGAGAAATGTTAAGGGTGTACAGCAGGATGTAAAACTATGCCAAGCAGGAGCTGATGGAAATTAGCCTCTATTGCTTAGTCTTTTGACGTGGGGCTGAATGCCTATTTAACAGCTTCCTACTGCAATCAAGAGCCAGATTTTAGAGGGTGTTTGCAGTTTTTTCTTTGACCAGTGTGGAAAGGGCTCAAATGTCCTAGTATAGTACTGGGCCACCAACTGACACCAGAACTACTTCAACATGCTGGTACTGCACTGGAAAAATGAAGAGGATCAAATTCAGCCAAAAGATGTCAACTCATCTGGTGTTATGATACAAATTATTTCCACTACACAATAAAAAATAGCCTGCAATATAGGGTTTGTTAGCTTGATATCTGCTCACGGTGAATCCTAAAGCATGCAGTGTATGAACAAATAATGCAATGCACAGAATTATAGTGACACATTGTTGGGCAATTTCTGTGCAAAGTTCAATGTGATAGTGGCTTGGAGTAAAAGCTGTTAATCAGACTTTTTGTACTTGAGCTTGATGTACCTTTATTGTTTCCCTGTTGGGGAACATTCAAATAGTTAATTGGCAGGTTGAGATGAGCCTCTTAATATGCAGGATGCTTTTTGTGGGAAATGAGGGGCGAATTTGTCTTCCTGGGAAGGAAGGTGGTTTTGTGACTTTTAGGCTCTTCTTTTCAGCTGCAGGGCAGTTGCTCCCTCCCTCCAAGGTTGAGACTGTTCTCACTGAGCCAGTGGTAAAAGGAGAATAACAGCAGTTGAAAGATGTTCCATTTACTATGTTCTTAAACTAGGGTCAAGCTTGCATGATGAGATGGATCTCCTATGTAAACCACACATTAAGTCATCACCATGAAATGGAGAATATGACAAAGATTATCAGTCTGACCGGTGCTAGGTTTCTTTTCCCCCGGATAACTGTTAATCAAATGTGCATTCATCTTTGGAAGGACGTAATTACGCACAGCCAACCGCTTTACACTCACTTAATTATTACTTGCTCAGCGTGACGTTTTTATTTTATTTTGTCACTTTGAGGGTATGACAAGCAAGAACTTTGTTTCTGAACTGACTGACACAATTCTTGGTCTGTTAGTTATGCAATGAGAAATAAAAAGGTGGAACCAAGTATGTGAAATATTTGACTCTCCAACTATGCTTACAAGCCAATCAGAGCAAACATGCCAACTCAGTTTGTCAAACCCGGTGAAAATAAACATTGACATTGTCATCAGTGTGTTTTCACATCAAAATGTTTTGAGTGACAAACATTCACCGACAGTCCAGATGTTACTGACAAGATATTGCTATCTTGACCACTCATGGTTACTAAAAATGTTCCTGTATCATACACTAAAAATAAATATGTCTGTATTATGAGGACTAGCACTGCCCTATCCTATTATCATAGCATGGCAACATTATAAGACACCTGTGTAAAAAGCCTTTATTGATAATGCATGTAGAACATTGGACATCTTTAAGTTTTTAAGATAATCATATTGGACATAAATCTAAACATCCTCTAAATGATTTTTAGTCTGAAAAAGGAAATCTTGTAAAAACTAAATCAGCATACATTGTCTTTATTTTTTCATTCAAAATGTGTTTCTCAGCATGATAATTACTGTGAAATGTGACATTAGTATATGATAAGAGCACTAAAACTTATTTGTATTATTTTGCTCCTTAAAAATTGGAACACAGAATAGACTCATAAAGTATACAGATGTAGCCAAAATTAAAACTGAAACTAACTAGAATCTTGCTAAATAAAAGACAAAAGAGCTAACATTTCAGCAGCAAAATCTAATTAAAAGACCTCGTACCATTTTACTGAAGTATTTTACTTTCTGACTATGTTGAACAATATCAAACTACTAATTTAACTTATATTCTATATTGTAAACAATAATAACATATATATATATACATTTTTAATTTTATTTTGTAGAAATAACAAATTAGGCCAACATATTCTTAAATATTATTAAATACTTAATAAATACATCACCATGCAAACTGTCAAATAACTAAAGAAGCTCTTAGAAAAACTGAATATAAATTCTTCTTTTCTTCAACCTTTTTACTAATATTATTATTATTGTAGTTTGGCTGGGTAGTCAATGAACGTCGTCTAGATATCGCGCGTGCGCAGTCGCTATATTTTCTAGCCTGTGTAGCTACAAGCCAGCTAGACAACTGTAAGCTAGCATAGATAAATTAGACAAAGAAAGCTTGAGAAGAGACTGAATGAAAAAGGGTTCAAAGTAACGGACGGTGAAAGGAGCAGGTGCAACATAAAGCTATATGCGTTATACGATATATATGGGAGTATAAAAATCAAAGGTACGACGTCACCACGTCTTTTTAAACTTTTTGTAAGCAGTCAGTGCAGAGAATAGCCTTGGCTAGCTGCTAGTTAGCTCATGTTGTTTCTTCGTCCAGCAGTTTGCATTCAAAGCGTAAGGATTTGCCTTAGCTTGCTGAGTTAGCATCATATAGTAGGGAACAGCGAAGGCCTTTGTTTTACACCCGGTATTGCGGCACTAAACATCACCTTAACTGTTTAACTTCATGCATCCTTGATTTGATTGTCTTGGGACTGTGAAATAATAATGTCAATGTAAGTCTTACATGTAATGCGCGTAAAGATTAATTGCTAACGTGTTTGTGAAGCTAGCTTTTCTGTTTCGGTGTAAAAGCTAAAGTGAACAGTTATCCTGCTAGAGGGAACATTAGCTCAGGCTTAACAAAAATATCTTAAACACTTAATTATGGTTTTGTTCATGTATAAATGTTAATACAAAAAAAGTATTCCTATTTTGACTGAGGTTACTTTTAATTGACTAAATCGTGAAGCGATGGTGATGATGATAATGCTCTGAAAATGATTGTTGACACCTTGGCTCATGTTTCGCCAAACAATGAGCTGTTGCTTAATAATATTTTTATTTGTGTTCTTCCTCGGCGGTAATCAACGCCCATTTCACATTGACTCGGATGGAAATCAATGTGTGTAGTAACAGTCGTAGCAAATGTTGTAGTGCAAGTTTAAGCCAATACTAAATAGTTTGTCTGATGCTGTCCGCATAGCATCTTCTGTATTAAAGGCGATGTTGCACAACTCAAGCTAACACGTTAGCCACACAAAGTTGCAGGTGAATCTGGAGTTAGCTAAACTATTCCATCATGGCATGAGTTGTCACTTAAAGACTAAGTGTTACGATTAAAGAGCCATCATTTAGTGAAGTGTTTTAGGGTAAAATGCTAACGTGCTAACAAAGTGTTATCATAGGATTGGCTGGTGGCCGATTTTTGTTGGTATTCCTGATTAATTTGAAAGTTGTATTTTTGTAGATTTCGTTATAATTGCTATAACTACAGTTTTGGTAGCCATTGATCATATTCATAGATGTGGTGGCTTTATTACAAAGGCATTAGAGATTGAATTTAATCAAGTTATTTGCAAATCAGGCCTAATGATTTATTTATTTATTTTTGTATTTGTAAAACTTTATTTTTCAGAGTGTAGCATGAACATGGGGCCATGAAGGACTCTGTGACGACTTAAAGCAACTGTTTCTTTATATATTTCAAGAATTGAAGAGGTAATTTGGCCCATTTTAATTCATTATTAATGATGCATGCTTGATTTTGTACTTTGTGTTATTGCAGTTTGCCTCCCAGAACAGCAGTTAAATGTGTAAGCTCATGAATGAATCCTGAGCCCTAATTTGGTACAAATGTCAAACAAAGATGATTGTTTGAAGTCTCCTAGAGAATACACACAGAAATACCCAAATTATTTGACAATGTTGAATAGCTTGACACTCCCAAAGGAAAATGCCAATTTCAGGGTAGTGAGCAATAATAGTTTGATAAGTGTACATGAAGGCATACATTCATAGACTTGCTAGAATCTTTTTATTTTCAGCAGGTATTATGTTGTAAATATGTAAGAGCTATAAAAGTATTATGAACACATGTTTACTTGTTAAAGTGCATGCAGCAATCTTCTAAGGTGGCATGATAAGAGGATGAAAGGTTTCAGAGATTTTGATTTGAACTTCAGGAAAAAGATTAAGTTAAACATGACATTCCAAACCTGAATATGTCTCCTTAATGTCACATCAGGCAATAGTAGAAAAACCCGTTGCGATTTAGTTGTGTAGAGCACATAGCCTCTTTTTGCTTACCCTGCTGTAGGTGCAACTCACGCTGGCTAGGTAAAATGAATCACTCCTGTCTTCTTGGAAAAATATATTAGCCTTATTAGTAAAGCGTTTTTTGTGAACAAGCCTAAGATGGTCTTACTAAATTTTACTCTTTCATCATTCATTAATCTGGTACTGCAGAATATTACAGAAATTATTTGGGGATGGGACTATGTAAACACATTATGCTATTTAGCTGCTCTAACTTGATGTTTCTTTTGAGAACGCAAGGCTTATGTCAACATTAGTGGTTACAATATGATCTCTAGTTGGAGTTTCACATAAAGCTTGTTGATTTTAAAATAAATAAATAAAATGGCTGCTGCATAGCTATTCTGTTTCTGCCTGCCTGCATGTATGGGAAACTTGGACCTCAAATTCATTGTTCCACAATGAGGTCTGAAGTCACTAATTGATGTAAACCTAAATTTAAAAACCAATGGCAATGTGGACAATTGCATAAACTAATGGCAAAAAAGAGGTAAACATTGCAATTTAAGCTACGAATAAACTGGACACCCAATTGGAAGCTATAAAACAATGAAAGCTGTGATGCGCTATGCTTTTTTTAAAGAAATATTTGTCTTTTTGTTTGTAACCCATTGTGGAGTGAGGTGTCTTTTAAGAGAAACTCTGATTGTCGTCCAGTTCTTTAACAGGTGCAAGTTTAAGAAGTTACCAAACAGTAGATAACTGTTAAAATATGACGACAGCAAGGCTGTTCAAAAATAATATTAACTTCTTCAAACTTTTAGTTCTTCAAGGACGTGAGTGAGTGGTTCCACAAAGCCAGTGATGTCACGGGTTCCCACCCCTCCTCCTCCTGGGGAGATGTCAAGTGGACCTGTGGCAGAGAGCTGGTGTTACACACAGGTAATGGACAAAAACACACACATGGTTCTACACTGAGGGAGTAGAATTGTTTCAGTGAGTCAATCTGAGTGGGAATCCTTTGTCATTATGTTTGTAATGTTTGCATCCAATTGTGGCAGTTAGTGAAAAAGAGATTTTTATTATTGCGTTTTAAGATAAAAGAAGATTTTCTGTTTATCTGTTTTTTCTTTTTGTCCCAAGGTCAAAGTTGTGAAGTTTTCCTACATGTGGACAATAAACAACTTTAGTTTTTGCCGAGAAGAAATGGGGGAAGTGTTGAAGAGCTCAACCTTCTCTTCTGGCCCTAATGACAAAATGAAATGGTCAGTACTCTGGATATAATGAAAAAAACTAAATCTACTCTGTATGTATAGACATTTTATGCCTATTTATGTGACAATTGGGGAAAAAAGCCTTTTTTCCAATTTCTTTTTCCACATTTTTGTCACTTTATCTTGAGCTTTATTTTCCCCCAAATATCAATGATAAGCAGGTTTCAAGTGTGAAAATTGACAGAGCTTTGTTTTAGCATTTACAACAGAAGTCATGTGCTGTGTTATCTGTTTACTTGCCAGGTGTCTGCGAGTCAATCCAAAGGGACTTGATGATGAAAGCAAAGATTATCTGTCATTGTATTTACTTCTTGTTAGTTGTCCAAAAAGTGAAGTCAGAGCAAAATTTAAGTTTTCGTTGTTGAATGCGAAAAGAGAGGAGACAAAAGCAATGGGTGAGTCCAGTCAAAATCGTAATACCCGAATCTCTGATACTCTTTTGTCTTTAATGTTGTAGTCATTTCGCTGAAATATTAGACAACTTGAAAACATGGATACTAACAGAATCTGTATTATTTCTTTCTGGTTACAGAAAGCCAAAGAGCATATAGATTTGTTCAAGGCAAAGACTGGGGCTTCAAAAAATTTATAAGGAGAGATTTTCTCCTCGATGAAGCTAATGGACTCCTACCAGATGACAAACTCACCCTTTTTTGTGAGGTAAGTGTTGAACAACTGTTTTTTTATCTGGTACTGAATCAATAAGAATTTACAACCTTTGTTTTCATTAATGTCTTAAAACGCACCAAAACCGAGTCACACTTTTCTCTGCTATTTTACAAGCAGTCTACACTGATGAGAGAAATTGGACTAATTAAACTGATGTCCAGCTAATTAAATGTTCACTCTGCATCTTTTTTTATGACTCGATACAAGTCACAGAAACAACCTGCCTGTCTTGTAAAGTAGCTGTCAAAATCAGACCTCTGTTCTTTTTTTATTTTATTTTTTTTACCCATTGTCTTCCTTTTAATGGGAAAACGTCAGCTCTTGATATGTTTACACTTGAGCCAGTGCTGACTGTTTTTTTGTATCATTGGGAATTGCAATAAAATGGCATTTTACTTTCAGCAAAGGAAATGCCCCCCCCAACCCTTTTTACAATGTTTCTGATACGATTTCATTCAGAATTTCAAGCAAAGTAAATCTCTTGGAAAGGGATCTTTTAAGAGACGAGTTAAATAAGGTGTTGGCGGATTTTGATGTGGATGCAGTTGCTTGAATTCTCCCTTCATTCCTGTTCCGGAGAAGCTCAACAATCTCAACTCTGAAACTGTGACTGTGATAAGATTACATTTATGTATTTAATTTAGTCTCAATTGGTTGTGTTGTGTAGCATAGGTTCATCTTCAGTATAGGTTTTCTAGTCTTCATAAAAGCTTGTATAGGGGAAGATTTACAGATAAGTTGTAGTGATCTAATGCTGTGACGTGTAATGTCTGTCATGTTTGGGAGCACATGTTGGCTTGGTGAAGCTGCTTCATTTATACGACGCGTTGACAGGTTAGCGTCGTCCAGGACTCCGTTAACATTTCTGGCCAGTCCAACATGAACATGTTGAAGGTACCGGAGTGTCAGCTCTCGGATGACTTAGGAAACCTGTGGGAGTGTTCGCGTTTCACAGACTGCAGCCTCTATGTGGGAGGGCACGAGTTCAAAGCCCACAAATCCATCCTTGCAGGTAAGACATTCTCGACTCGCAGAACCTTGGAAAACAACAGGATAGGAGTACCCGAAGTGGCGCTAGGAAAACGCATCTATGCTGCTTCTTCTCGGCCTCTTGTGGAGACTCATAAGTGCTTTGAAAAGCTAAAGAGGGGTCTGTGTGCCTGGATTGATTTGTAGCGGCCTAGTTCTGCAGTGGTTGCTAATCCACCCCACTACCCCTGCTTGGCCCTGCTTGACCCAGATGACGGCAGGACTCCAGGAGATTGAGAGGCTGCCTCTCTCCTTCAGCTCATCTCGATTAGAGACCGTGGCTGCAGCAGTGTTCAAGGGGAAAATGTGGACAACGTGGAAGTTATATGAATTTTGTTGCATTTTCATACAGCAATAGTCCAGCATAGAATTACATTTGCTCATCTAACTGATGCTTTTATCCAAATGGACTTACAAATGAGAGGCCACATTTAAGATTCGGTATAGAAACTGAACATACCTGTTAGATTGAAGTTTTAACTCTGAAGGACACATTGGGAGAAAAACATCTAAAGAAAGCTAAAGTAAGCCTCAGTTAGAGGTGTGAGAAGATAAAAAGAATGTAAAAAAAAAAATAAATTGACAAGAACTGCAACTGTTTTTTGTTAATGTTGTTGTATCTATTTGTTCACTTGTTTTGACAGCAAGGTCACCAGTCTTTAATGCGATGTTTGAACATGAAATGGAGGAAAGTAAAAAGGTAAGAATAATTGTCTCTTTTGTCACTGTTCCTCAGTATACAAAAATGTCCTGCATCTATACTTCCTGTGTAGTTTAGACTTAAATGTTTTGTGACATTTAAAATAAAGCGTAGCAATTTGGTTACTGAAGCTGCCTTCTTTTTTTCATGTGTTGATTCCATCTATTTATGATTTACATCTCCTTTTCGTCCGCTGCAGAATCGTGTTGACATCAGTGATGTGGACCCGGACGTCTTTAGGGAAATGATGGGTTTCATCTATACAGGGAAAGCACCGAACCTGGAGAAAATGGCAGACAATTTGTTGGCAGCTGCAGATAAAGTAAATAATGATGTTCACAATTTTCAATCAAGCTTCAGAAGAATATGATCATTTAATCAGTAAATCGTCATTTCTGATTTAGATGATTCTGCATCCAGTTTCAATTAATTTTTTCTTTTCTTTGTATATTTTTGATAAAATTGATTTTGGCCCATTTCACAGATGTGCACTTAAAAACTAATGTACTGAATAATGCTGGAACAGTGATCGTGTGGTATTAACATGGGCATTAAGTAACCCATTTCAGTGTTTGGAGCCTCTTTACTGCTAAGAGTGGAGAGAGCACTGCATGCAAGCCAATGAGGCTTAGTGTGGTGCGTTTCTTTAATTGCGCCGCTGTCAGCCTGCATCTAATATCATATTTCAGAATGAATAGTTGTTTTCAGTCTCCACATTTGCCCCCCCTTAGTAAAACAAGGCAGGTATACGACATTTTAATTTGTAACACCTCTTAGATGGTAAGCAAACCCAGCTCTACAGGCTGCGAAGTGCTAGTTTGACTTAACAGAAATCACTGAGGGATCTGAATTCTGTTCTGTGGCGGCATGTCCAGGTTAAATATTTTTGCTGCAGTTACAGTATGAAACCTATTTTTGTTGCAGGCAATGAAAGATCATAAGCTTCATTGCACACAGAGAAATGATGAATGAAAATTTTTTGCTGTGACTCTTCAATTAGACAGGCTGAAATAAGCTACATTCCAAGAATTTGTCATTTTCTCAAAACCGAGATTGGCATCTTTTTAAGTGAGCAATGTGTACGCAGCTGATTCATTATTTGATTAGCTGGTTTTCCCTAAATGGTGAACAGTCTTTTTGATGGGCTCTTCGAAATCTCAAACCAGACAGATTTACTGTGTATCGAGGCTTAAACCGCTGCCTTCTGTGTTGCCCCCACCCCAGTATGCTCTTGAGCGTTTAAAGGTCATGTGTGAAGAGGCCTTGTGCAACAGCCTTTCAGTGGAGAATGTGGCCGACACCCTCATCCTGGCTGACTTGCACAGTGCCGAGCAGCTCAAAGCACAAGCCATAGATTTTATCAACAGGCAAGTATCGCAGAAAAAAAAAAAAACCTCGAATGATAAATTCCTGCTGCCATTTCTGTTTACCAGCCCTGAATGCTTACCTTTTTATCTCCTTGCCATAGGTGCAGTGTCCTGAGACAGCTGGGCTGTAAAGATGGAAAGAACTGGACTAGCAAGTATGTAATTAGCTGATATATGTGACACAAGATTAATAACACACTCTTATCTGTTCCCCCAACCAGATGCATTAGAATTCATTGTTTTAGCTCCGGCAGACAGAGTTCTATTTGCCTTTTCAGTTTGAAGCCCTGTATCTTTGTATCCAAGTTATTAATAGACTCATACCTGGATAAACCACGGAAATGGAATATTTGTTTGACTCTTAAAAGACGGGCGGTAGCGGCTTTGGCAAGTTTCTTCTACAAATGATGTAGTGCAGCTTTGCAGGACACCTTGAAATGTTTTAACTTTTTTCTTTTTATTTGTATACGCTCTAGCAGCCTTTTTATCCCCTAGATCAGGTTCAGTTTATCCACATGCGCAGAAAGTGCTAATGGGGTTTTTTGATAATGTATCATTCGCATATCACACCCCCTTATTTGCTTTGTCATTAGTCCCATTTCAGTTTATTGATTTTTAATGTGCAGATGATCATGTCTGAGGGTTGACTTTATTCTCTCTGTGCTTACAGTCATGCCACAGACATAATGGATACTGCAGGCTGGAAGTCAATGGTCCAGTCCCATCCTCACTTGGTAGCCGAAGCCTTCCGTGCCCTGGCTTCAGCACAGTGCCCACACTTTGGTCCTCCACGGAAGCGTCTAAAACAGTCCTGACTGCCCAACTTTGCCCCAGGACTTTACTGGAGGTGAGAAGCATGGGTTTACAAAGGAAGGACTAGTGAGGTTACCACTCTTATTTCCACCAAAACTGAACACACTTGAATAAAGAAGAGTGGAGCTTTCTGGCCAGAGATGTGGGGAGGCTGGCACATGGAAGGCTGACATCAATGGATTGGGAAAAAAAATAGATTCAATTGGTGTTGCTTGCTTGCTTTGCTGCCCCAGCTGAACTCTCTTCAGCCTGGGTAGCAAGCCAAGCTCTCTGCTACAGTTTTTTTTTTCTTGTATTATTCAAAATGGCCTTAATATATCTGCCATTGCTCTAGACTTGGTCTAGAGTACTTAGTCTATTTTACTCTGTGCCTGCCTTGTCACAAAGACCAGGCCTCCTCCAGGTTGCACTAGTTCCCATGTATAGTCATTTTGATATGGAGTTCTATAGGAACGTAACAAAGGTTTAACTAAATGGGAAATATTATATATTTGTAATGTTTAGCCCGTTTTGTGACTAGACATTAAAGCATGAACACTCAGTGGTCAAGGTCAGTTCTTTACACTTTTTAAAAGATGCATATGCCCCATATTGATGGCACCATTTCTATGTAAATGACAGTTGAACCATCTTCAGAAGACCAATGTACAAGAAAGTCTGTTCTATTGCATATTTGTGTGGGAAAAGTAGTAGTATGCCATAAAAGCAGTGTCAATCCATGTAAGACGGAAAAGTGTTGACGCTTTGGCCTAAACAATGAAACATTGGAGGTATGTGGAAGTGAAAACTCAGTCTCTTATTTAAACAACATATTCCAGATCATACATCTGTGAACTGTTATAGATTCAATTTTGAGAATTTGTTTCTTTTTAATATTGCCAACTTGCGATTATATATTCAGTATATTGTGGTTAACTAAAAGTGGAGAGACTGATGCATGGTCATGTTAATGTCAAAAGAAATTGTCCAAGTACCAATTTTGTTTTTAACATTTTTTTTCCTCTGCAGTTATCTGACATATTTGTGCAGAATGACATGAATTGAGTACGTGCAAATTTTTCCTCTAACATGCTTGGATATCTGTAGGATGCTGAGCATCACTTCTACTGGCAATGTTATTGTGTGTTTGAATGGGGGGGTTGTCATGTTTACTCAGTCCGTCTCGTATGTAGTGTGCTGTGACAGATCCGTCGGAGGATTTTGTAAATTAAGAGTAGCGTCATTTTTACATGATATTACTCATCATTCAGCGTCACGTTGAGATGTTGAACCTTTGGAAGCAAAGAAAAAAAGGGGGAAAAAAGATTAAGTCGTTGTCTGCAAGAATGCCTGCATTAACCCATTAAAACATTTTCCAGCAGTCTGAAGTGTCACAGGATTATTATTTTCCTTTTTTTTTCATTGTGCTCAATTTGAAAAGATATTTCATTCTGACGAAGGCTGATGATTATCCACAGTTCCTTTAATGCCTGTGTTAATGGATGTAGATGTAGGGTTGAGGTCATTTTTCTTTGTCTTCACTGCCTCTTTTTTCTTTCATTTCTTTTTTTTTTTTTTTAACACATAATTACAAAACAACTCCGCTGTGATAATCAAAAGGAAATGTGCTTAAACTGCGCCGGCACACAACCATGTTAAATGCTGAACCTTTTTTCGACACATAAAAGACTTTTTCCTTCTTGTTTTATGTGAATGCTCGGCACTAGCTCTAATTAAAGTGAATGCGAAAGCCGCTCTTTCCAGCCAGAAGAGACGTCTTCATCAGCAGCTTGCTGATCCACGTCCGCCCCTCTCAGCACAGATCCTTGGAAAAGGCCTGATAGTATCTCTGCTTTAAGACGCCTCTCCAACCTTTTATCTTCCTCCTTCGCTTTGCTCCGCTAACTGTAATGTTTAAAAGAGAAGATGCCTGCTGTGCCACTGTCAAAATTGAAAAATTCGTCCATCGTTTGGATTGTGGGGAAATGAGCACTGCAAGATGCCACTTATATCTTATGTAGATAAGAAAGAAGCTCTGCAAAGAAACCACTTGTTTGTATTGTTTGCATATGTCTAACCAGAAATTATGTGTTTAACCGATTTTCTTTCAAGATTTTGTTGAATTTTAGTAGCGTAGCATTACATGCTAATGAACTACTAAAAGTGAAATTCATGTTGGCATTCCTTGCGGTTTTCCAAGGATTTGGATGAGTGCGGCAGGGATGCATGGTGTGACTTGATGCTGGAAGAGTAGGTGCCTCACCCTGATCAGATAAGAGTAATGGAAGCGAATGAAAAGACCCCTGTCCCTGATGGCCGCGGCAAAATGGATGTGCTCCCTGAGGTGTACCTCTGGTATCATCCACGCCTGTGGACACAGATTTATTGCCCATTAAAAAGCTACACTGAAATGTACCTCTTAAAATGGTGTGTTTATCCGGTCAGGGAGTCCTTTTAAGAATGAAATGGGACAACAGTGAACGTCAATAAACTGCGACTGATTCGGCGTGACAGTATGCTAAGAGCCAAGTTCAAACAAGGTTTAATGCCATAAAGACCTAAATTGATCTTTACCATTACATTTGAACAAACTCAACTTCATTTGAAAACGAATATTCCAAAGTGAACATGTGTAATCACACCACACACGAATGCGCTCTTATTCCTATTTTACAGGGAGAACAATTTGAATGAGATCAAGCAAGCAGGAAATCAAAACAGGAACAAACGGCAATTACAATAATGGGAATCTAAGCAGTCTTTGACTGTAAGCAATAAATCTGACATTGATCTACTTGATAGTTCCGATAAAACACCAAAAATAAGGAAGAGTGTACATATTGATAAATTTCTCTGGAAAAACTTCAATAAATTGACATAATTCACTCTGTAGCCATAATCAAACACTTTTGGTTTTTTTGACTTGCACGGTAATACACAGCATTTACACAAAGGAATGAAACTAAAACATCAACATAGATCAACTCTTGACTTATACACATCACCTCGTGTGAAAAGGCGACAGGATCATTTACAGCGGATGAGACAGAAAATAAAGTTGTGTGGACAGAATTAATTACAGTGTCAACAGTAGTTCATGCCCTAACCTAAAAACCAGGGGTATGTGCGAACGACAGTCTACAGCATTTAAAGTGGAGATGGGGTTCAACACAACCTTTTAAAACGTCCTCAATGGTTGGTAGGTCAAAGCTCATTGTGCCGAGTACTAAAAGACTGGATGTCATCCACTTGTACACCTAAGACAGTTAACTTAAGCTGTACAATTGTGGGGGAGGGTTGAGGGGGGGCTTGATATATAACATTTTTTTTCCCCACTTCTCATTAAAATGACAGATTCTGTACTTCTGCCTCTTTATTTATTTCTTTTTTTTTTCTCCTGCTTTCAGTTTCTTCACTCTTGATAAATGAAATTTCCCAGGCTAATTAAAGCCTATTAAAGACAGGTAATGTCAGGGCTGGTGGCGGGACCATGACAAAGTGCTGATAATTGTCTGCCAGACTCACTAAATCCACCTGTCCTGCAATTATTGCCTCCCCCTCCTTACCTCTCCTGACACATTAATCCACGGCACAGCTCGCTCGGGCAGGCTGATGCCTCAAAGTGCATCCTGCAAACACAGCTGTTGGATTTCAGAGTAGTTTAGCACACACATGCCTTATGTTTGTTGCCTTAGATTTAAGTAGTGAGCGCGGCAGCGTCCATGTCACACATGGGTGCTCACTCATGTTTGCAATAACTTACTATCAAGCTTTCGGGTTTCTGAAATGACGCAGATAGATTTTTTGTTTCAATAATTCATTTTGTCAGTGGTAGATTTAGACTGAATCGGTTTACTTTCTTAAAATCCCTACAAAAAAGAAGATGAGATAAAACAAAATAGTTAATCTGTTAGACCAAAATAATGATTCAGAGCTTCAGATATACCCATTTATCTAAATCAATAGAAATAATGCTCTCCTGTTTGTTTCTGTTTTTGGGTACAAATGGATGTCAAGTCATCCAAGCAATCAGCTCATCATTCAAGATATAGTGAGGTTAAAACTGTGAAATATTTTCTTTTTTATTTTAGACTGGTACATAATGCTAAAGTGTTATTACGCATGCGTGTACTTCTATCACTGGAACTCATAACATTTTAAATGAGGTAAGGAAAGAGTTGGATAATGTTAGCATTAGTGCAGCACTGGCAGAAGCAAGACATGCACCTCCAATTGGTGCAGCCCCCTGCCTATGGTCTAGCCTTGAAGGAAACATCTGGACAACATGGTAATTACAGCAGTGGTTTACAGAGAACATGTGCTGTTGTGATGAGGAGGATTCACCCAGGGCTGCCAGCTAGCTCTGAATCTCAAATCGGCCCCTAAAATCAAGTCCCTCTACACCTAACTATCTGAGGTGTTAGGTCTGTGTACATGTGCGGTATTTACAAAAGTTTTGCCGAATCGTGTGTGCCTGTGTGTGTGCGCGCGCCTTCGTGAGTTGCACTTTCTGCAACGTTTCTCAGGTTTTTTTAGGTTATTTCAGGGGACGGAGACAGGAGCTTGAGATTTACATTAGTAGGAGATCAAACACAAGGCTTATGTATACTGACAACAGCTAGGTCACCCTGTGGAGGAGTAGGGAGTGTCACTGTGGTAGTTGTAGTCAGGACATACCTTCTGGACCAGTTTATAGTCTACACTGTAAAAGGCTATGTAGATGCATATGACTTTGAAAGGTTTCGAGCACAGCCAGGACACGTGGCTCTGCGTGTGCTCCTGGTAGCACACCTTGGACGGATCGTAGCCGCACAGAGCGGTCTTCTTGTTGCGGTCCGTCTTCTCGTACTCAATGCGGCAGTTGAAGGACTTGGTGTCTTTGGTCTCCAGCGTGGACTGCTGGGCGATCTCGAACTCCACCACCTTGGAAGGGGGCACCAGGCTCACGGACACGTTCCCCATCCCGGTGGAGTTGTGGCGGAAGTAAACGCTAAAAGTGCCGTTCCCGTGGTCCACGATCTTCCCCGTGATCAGCAGGTTGAGTTTGACGGTCTTGATGTTGGAGTGGAAGTCCCCCCAGCCGAACATTTTTTTGAACTTTCCAGTCTTGACGATGGGTCTGCGTTTAGTTCTGGCCTGCGCGGCCTGAACATCTGTCTGGTTAGATAACCAGTCCCAAAAGTCTTCCATGTTCTGGACATATGTCATTTCCCTCAGGTTGCTCTTGAGCTCGGGGGAACCCTTTGCAAACAGGCGCAGGGGGTTGAGAATTCGAGGACTGGCCCCCGCAGGAGATATCTTCCGTCCGTTATCGCTGTCCCGCCACTCGATGAGTTCCGTGGCGCCTTCCTGCACTTTCCTGCATGTGACCTTTACAGAGAGCGGAGAAAGTGGAGACAGAAAAGCAATATTTTGTGAGATTCAAATATTTTTTTAAGAATAAAGTTTTGCAGATCCTCACACAATAATGAAAGTAACACAAATACTTTAAATACTGTGAACAATAGAGATAGCAACAAAAAATATAATGAGTGAACATGTTTACTGTTCACAGAAAACCATCTGAAATAATAAGAACGGTATATTTTTTAATGTATTTCACCGTAAACTCGATTAAAAAATGTAAACAAACCTTTTAGCAGATTTGACTATTTTCATAGAATTGCAAAAGCAGTTCAGTGCAGTTTTAGTGCTTTGAAAATAGGATATATAATTAAAGTCACAAAACGTCTAGGCTTTCCAAATGATTATTGGGAATGGTAAATGAATAATTATAGGTTTTTCAGAAATCTTTCTCACCCAACGCATTATGGTTAACCATGATTAACAAGACATTTCATATTTAAGATACAGCACTGAGTAAACAGCAGTCCAAATCGCATCAAACATTTACAATAAATTGTACACATATACTATACATAAAGGGCAAAAGATTGAGCATAGCCACATATTTTGTATAATTTGGAAGATCAACAATGCCATCCCCAATCTCATGACTCAGGACTAAATTGTACTCGGTCACTCTCCCTCTTGTACAGTTCCTCGCACATCTAAGTCAAAATTAGGTTAGAGTTTGAAATGTTATTTTTACTTATCCTACTATGAATGCATGGGAAGGAAATTCAGCTGTTCACCTATTATCGCCCAAGGCCTTAGTGCAGTAGACAGTGTAAGAAATGTTTGGGGTGTAATATACTCTTGAGCATCTATTTGTTTTAATTATCTTACATTTTGTTTGGCAACCTAGTGCTCTTGTAAAATTATCTGTGTATAATATAAAGATTCTGAAATCTTGATTATGGTGTCCAACAACAAAAAAACACTTCTCTGTGGCAAAGTGCGCTGTGAATAGTGCTAATCCAGATGCACCAATGAACCGTGATCCCTCCTTATACCTCAAAGCTGTTTTAGCTTCGGAAGCGATTCCTGGTCCAGTCCAGATAAAGCTGCAATAATTCCCAGCAATAAGCTTAGCTAGTTTTATTAGTAATTAGTAGTGCTCACTTTCCCCAGGCCCTGTTTTAGGGATCACTGAGAGAAGCAGATGCTGAAAGTCTGCAGCAGCGGCTGTTTGAATTCTCACTGAAACGCTGCGCGCTACTCCCAGACTAATTATAATTTCGCTGTAAGCCTAACGGAAACACATGTGTACACAGCTAACAAACTAGGTCGTCTGCCACGTTTTGTTTTGTCACACTGGCGCTTGCAAGCGTTTCCAGCTGACGTGGAAGAAGGGGCTGCATGCATCCAAAGCCGTGCAACTTCATCTCATGATCAGAGTTTATTTACAGCACAGTAATGCTTAAAGTAAAGGCCGTGCTATGTTCGAAGGGTTTCCTATGGACAGCAAGGCCAGCCAGTCCATCAGCTCTGAAATTCCTTAATTAAGACAGTCGGTCCCTGTAAACATGGATGAATGAGGGAAGGCCATAATAATCTCCCTGGTGGTGGTTCATCACAGTTACAGACACTTAATCGACCAATTCCAGTGGCAGTATTCCCAGCTGATGCTGCCACTTAGCAATACCTTGTGTGAGCGCCGCTGTTAATTTGATTGGACTCTTACAACAATCACAACAACAGTCGCTGCCGAGCATAAAAACGCCGGGCTCCCTACAGGAACATTTCCTCACCGCTGTGAGCAAAAAAAGAAGTCACAGCACTCATCTCCGCGCGAGCTCAAACTGTTCCAGCCATTATACATCGGCTGTCATGCTGCGCAGCTTCAGAGGTGAAACCAAATTGTCTTTCGGTGTAAATCTCAGGTGAGCTTTGTCTAGGATGTTTATAATGGAAATGAGAGAGGACTTTAAGTATGATGAGCGACTGGGGAAATTGCTGTGACAACAAGCGGATCATCGTGGGTCTATCTAATACTTTAAATACCCCGAGAGACATGGAGGAGCGGGAATGTGAATGCTCGCACTAAAACGCTGGCTTTGGCTCCTTCTCTGTCTCCCCTTCATGCACACCACGCCAACGCACACACTCACGAGCACCCCTCGTTCAATCCGGTGGAAGCGGAGCCTCTTAAAAACAGACTGAAGCAATGTAAGTTTTTTTTTTTTTTTTTTTTGGAGCAAAATGAGGCAAGGTCTGATGAAGGAGAATCTACAAAAGCTTAATTAAGATTTCTTAATCGGCACAGCCGTGCTAGAGGCATTTCAGGGCAACTTGAAACAAGACATTATTATGATAATAACTGCAGACTTATGGAGCTGAAAACACCAGACTTCTATTTCAGCAGCGCCGAGTAAATGGATGAGCGGTAGATATCTGTCTTCAAGGTTTGGCGTCTTCCTTTTCCTCTATGTCTTACAGAAAAGCAAAAAAATTAAAAAAAGCAGATGTGAACCTTACAAACAAATTTCATAAAGATTTAACCACACCTTTAGCCACATATTTATATGTATGTTCCATAACTGCCAAGAAAACCTGTACATGGGTGTCTTTGTCCACCTGTGTCCCACTATACGGCTGAACATTAACTGAAATTCTCCCATTTACTTTGCATTTATATAAATGTATTTAAGCCCAAATCTGACACATATACCCGCTTATTAAACATATGTTAATTTCTATTTTACCCGTTCACATTTCACAACTGAAATAACACTTCCACCCAGCCCCATTTTTTCTGTGAAGCTGTGCTGAAATAAAACTTAGATCAATGCCATGTTTCTTGATAAAAAAACGTTCATATTAATTTCTTGTCTATTGTGCCTCGTCGAAACAGGAAACAACTACAATGTGTTTGACCTTTTGTTTGCCTGTTTACAAGAAAAGAAACCCATATTTTTTTAAGAGTGGAGGGCCCATTCAGTGTATTCATATATCACATTAGCAAAGGTTTATGGGGGAAATCAGCACCGCCTCAATTAAATTATCAGTGCCCAATCAGGTATCTCAAAATCCCAGCGTTAGTAAAAATGCCAGTACAAGAAAGGGTGGAGAGAGAGAGCATAGATTAAATAATTTTAGCCCCAAAATCATCCATTAAGAACCAACAAGGGCAGATTTTCTGTTTTATTTTTTTTTAATCTCAAAGGGGGGATAAAATGCATGTTATTTACGCTTGCGTTTGGTGAGCAGTGTGTGCATCTCTAGCCTTTCATCTTCTCTCACCAGCAGTAATTTTACTCGGCCTCCGGGTCACATTACTTCATGAGCATCAGCGGTGCATTCTCTTCCAGATAAAACTCATTGTCTGAGTATCTTGATTGTTGCATTGACTGCGTAATATTACCACAAAAGGACTTATCTTTTATTTCCTTTTTTTTTTAAAAGAACACCTTTGACTTTTTGTTTCAACTTCAAATTATTTCCCCGCTATTTCCGCACCGCAGCACCGTTTGATAATCAATAAACACAGCATGCATGAAATTCACTTGTTAACTGATAAAGACCGTCTCCGGTAATGTGCCCATCGATATAATGCATAGATCTCGCAGAAAATGGAAATACTGACAGTGGCCTGCGCACCAGTGAGTCAGGATGAATCAGCCTCGACATTCATCTGTAATGAGCATTATGGAGCTGGCTGCCTCTTGTCCCGTGGGTAGACATATCTTTTAGAGGCCTGACATAAAGGTAATTGCCACAGTGACCAGAACTAGCCTCTAGAAAGTTATTAAGAAGCCGATGACATCTGGCCTCTGGATCATCTGAAGAGATGCTGTTAAAATGTGTTTGCGATGAGGAGCTGGCAACGTTGTGCTCGCCTGTGATGGGTCCTTGGCCGCGGGCAGCGCTGCCGCCGTGTTGTTTTGATGACAGCCATGGAAAGCTTTCTCAACCTGTCACAGTTATCGGCGTCGTTCCCGCTTGGTACCTGAGAAACCGCGTTGTTCCTATTTTCCAAAAATTAAGATGCTGCCTCCGCAACGTCTCCATTTCCACGCGTCTAGTTTTTAGAGAGCTAAAAAGGATCTTTTTGAATTTTTCACAGTGGATGTTCTTTCCACCGCATAAGGCCGGGGATATGCGTCTGGGGAAAATTGGTTTCAGGCATCTTTCTCACAATAAACAAAATGGGCAATTAACCCGCTCATCAGCGCAAGCAGAGCACTTCCAATGATGCACCCCACTGTTCTTCATGGATTTATCTGTGCAAATTGACCTCACTTTGGTGGTGCAATTCATTTCTCTGCTAATTTTCTGCGTCTGAAGCTTCATTAACTTGATGCGTTTCTGCGTAGTAAAAAATCTGGACACCCCACCAAAATGGCGCCGCCTTCACCAGTACCTCGTGTACCTCCTGTACCTTCTGCCTTCTGCCGGCACCACTGAAATACAACAGCTGTCAGCTGCTTAGTCGGTGCTGTTAGAATTAAACCGCAGATCGACTGCGGGACCTCGCTTTCAAGCATCCGACATGACAAACGGCTCGGTTGACATTTAAACCATTCTCAGCCTGAAATCTCGCCGCCCAAAGACCTTCCTTTGCCATCTTCCTCCTGATGTTACGGGGCATATCATTTGTAATGATTCACACACACAGAGAGCCGGCTCCAGGAGAGGAGGCCCTGGAGGCTCTCTGGCAGCCCACGGCAAAGGGTCTACATCCTGCCGAAGAATAGATTGGCGCGCTGATCGCTGGAGCATCCTCACGCTCCGGAGCCATCACTTTTAATCAGAGGCCGTCCGGGGAAAAAACATGGCAGGTGCTTCAGCGCTGTGGTGGATGGCCACAGCTAATCCATGCCGTGGGGCGCCGCGGCAATCACAGAGTTGCTACGGTTAGTGTGTGCACGAGCACGCGGCCTATCTGCTGCCCTCTGGTATCACCCTTCTGGCCATTAACACCTGACCTCTTAGAGAATGAGACAGCCCCTAGTGTTGTAACACTCCAGTTTAACATGCTAAAATTCCCATTTCTGAGGCGTGGCTCATTTTTAGTTGCGGTGACTTTTTGCATTATCTGGTCAACGCTCACTTTTACAATTCGTTAATGTAATCACGTAACCAAACTTCAGGGCTCTGTAAATGTGTCTGTTGTCACTGCAGTTCCACATCAGGCAAGCCTCCAATTTCGTACGTACACAGATGTGAAACGGAATATGTACCAACTGTGCCAGCGTTATCGTGACATTTAGGTGGTCGGGTGGGGAGGAGTTGCATTACTGAAGTGAGCAACTTAGAAAACTTGTTTAAAAAAATCAAGCTTGAGTTTTGAAAAAGATGAGCTGTTAACCTTCACTCCACTCAGGTGTAAAAACACACCTAATAATAATTGTGCAAATGGATTTTTTTTAACTCAGGCTGAATATGCATGGCAATATTTAACAAAAGTTACTCAATTAACGTAAATGCAAGAAAAAAACAAGATCGACACATATAAGAAAAGTACAGACATTCAGCTGCAAAAAGGTCACACATTGAGTCAGACAGAGTATCTGATTATGGAGCTGATGTCTACAGAAATAAAATGAAAGACAGACATTATAAGGCTTGCAGATACCACACTTCTATATCTATAAAGACTTTAAATACTATCTATGGTGCAGACACAGCATATAATGCAAAGTTTAAAAGCTTGAAATGTTTCAATTGTCCTTTCTTTAAATAGGCTGAAGCTTCTTTTCAAGGATATTCCAAAACTCGTTGGATGTTGGCTGCCTTTTGTTTCAATTTCTGTCTAGATGATCCCACACTGTGTCAGTTATACTGAGATCCAGTGTCTAGACAGGACTTGACACTTAAATGGACCTGTTACCATCTGGTCATCTGCGTCATCTGGTAAGTTTCAGCTGCCATTGGGTGAGAGGTGGGTTACCCTGGACAGATCACCAGTCCAGCACAGGGCCACACAGAGACAAAAACAAAAACAAACGCACTCACACTCACCCTTAGGCCATTTATAGTCTCAATACCTAACATGCAAGTTTTAGGACTGTGAGAGGAAGCAGGAGTACTCGTATAAGTTAAAGCAAAGCAGTAAAATCCAAAGATGTATGTCTGTCTATCTAAAGTTGCTAGCAACAGAGTGCAAAAAGATCCAATTTAAAATGACTTTACAATTGCTTCTATGTGTAAGACATCACTGGTTAATCCCTTGAGTTTTGTGTCTTCTTCTTGATTAAATTATTTACAAACTGGAGAGAAAAAAGGGAATAGAAATGGATGAAATCTGAAGAATATAGCTTGAGCATTTAAAAAAAATTAGAAGAACGCTTTAGCTCTTTAAAAAGACATGATTGTTAATCTGTATAGATTTTTTTTATATCTCCTGACAACTATATCAGTGTGTTTTTTTCTGAATCTAAATACATAAACAGCTTTTCTCTGTAAAAAAAAAAAAAAAGAAAAAGTCCTGCCACTTTACCAGTGTTTAAAAATCAAGTCTTAATGAAAGAAAAAATAAAGTAATAATCTTACATTTCCACATTTCTAATTCCTCCTCTCCCACGTTCATCTGATGTGCTCACGCGGATGAAATGAAAATGAATCAGATCTTCCTTTCTGGTGAATTAGATATAAGCTTGGTTTAATTCCTGCGCAGCACAACACATGTGCTCCTGTGGAGTAGGTAAAGTGTTTAGGGAGGCTGTTGTTGTCTGCATGTTTTGGGGAAATGCTCCCTGACAGCTTGTGATGTCACTCCTGGCTCCTCTGTGATTAGCATAAATTATAGCTCATAACTTATCCCGCCTGTGGTGAACATAAATCACATGATGTGAGCAATTTATCATGTTTACAGTGTCAGTGTTTCCCTGATCTGGCTCAGTCGCACAATCTTCTCGTTTCCCTCTGCCTCTGAGTCGCCTGAAACAACACACCATTTGGACGCTGATCAACCTGTCCACGCGCACAGGTATTCAAACTGAAGCGTTCTGCGTTATTTAAGAGTTCCTCCACTAAACCAAACAAATCATTCCAAATTTCCTCTCCAGCAGTGACAAGGCTGTCACTTCGGAATCCTAGAAACATTCTTCATGTTTCCGTATTAAAGTAAACAGTATTACAGCAGTTATCTCAGAGCTTGCTGACAAACTCTCCTTGAATTTAAATGAGGGTCTCTGTGCATCTGTTTGGCAAGAGTCTTGAAGGTGCATCAAAAAAGATATTTGCTCTGGTATTGCTATGTATTCATTTGTTTTCTCTAAAAGACTTTTTCATCTGTGGCATAATGCTTTTAGTGCTGCAACACAACCAGTTCATTCATCTTATTGCTACACCACAATTCGAAGCTACCTTTATTAAGGGCAGAGACGATTTCAGCCGATCCACCATAAAAGACTCAGACTCTGGTAGGTTCAAGTACAAACATCATTCAAGTCTCTTTGAAAGATTTTCTGAACAAGCCTGAGCTAAAAATTTGTCAAATTATGAGTATTGACACTTCAACGGAAGTTCCCAGTTTGACCCCTTCAGAGCAATTAGAGTCAGATATTTTTAAGATCTGCGGAAAAAGATCCTGTCGTTTTTTTCCTTTTCTTTACAAAAAATCTGGCCGTGTGGTCCAGCACTCTCCATCTTCCTACAGTCGTGGCAAACATGCTATTCAGCTGAACTGAATGAGACAAGTGACCAGGAGAGAAACTACAACGTGAGAGGAGGGAGGCGATGCTGTGTGGGCGCCGCAGTATGCGCTGGTGTGCGTGTGTGTGTCATAAAGAGGAAAGGTACAGCTGATTACTGTGTCTTTATACTGCGGAAAATTTGTTTTTAAATTGTCTTAAAACTGTCAAATAACTACATATATGTATATGTAAGCGTGTATATATATATATATATATATATATATATATATATATATATATATGTATATGGGTGTGCACATTCAAATTTTTAGCTGTTTGGTAGAAAAGAAAGCCCACAAAATCAACTTAATGAATCTGAAATCTGAATCTGACTAATACATAAGCAAGCACCTGTAATGCCATGTTGAAAAAAAGGCAGAAAGAAAAATCTGACCATGTATTGTTGACTCATATAATCTCGCATGCATGAATATGGATTAAAAAATAAATTTCTATTTCATACTTCCCCCGATGGACTCAGACTCTTGCTTTAGAATAGAATTTCCACAACACACAGTAAGTTTTCTTTGTTCCCATCAATTTGTGAATTGAATGTGGGAGGCCGGGGGTGCAAATGGGATGTTAGTAAGCGTGGCTCTGTGCGGGAGATTTAAATGCAGCGATGTTGTCAGGTGTTTGGTAAGTGTTAACAAAGATCCCACCAGGAAAGAAGAGCGAGGGAGCCAGAGCCTCCGGGTAATCTGGATACTTGTGTTATCTCAGTACCTGCCAAATACGACAGAAGCAAAGCCCTGCACACTTCACTTTTAGGCAGGCGTTACCTTTCAACGCATCATCAGTTTCATAATCCCCTTACATGGTCAAAGAACCAACTCCTGTGCTGGCTCCTGACACCTGCAGCACACCTCCGGATTTCAGATAGCAGGGATTTGGCAGGATAATACCACAAAGCACACAGGACTCTGTGTAATTATCTTTCCCTGGACCAGTTTTAACGCCGCACAACAATGATAAATGTGCTTGTAAAAATCTTCAGCTAACAGTTGAGGAGGCAAGCCGTGTTATTCTTAAATTACCTCTTCAGGGTTCTGGTTTTGGTTTTTTCCGCTCTCCGCTTTAGACATAATCTAAATGTTTCCCTCTCCGAGCTGTTTTGCAGTTTGAGTGCGTGAGGAAGAAAGCGAGCGTGAGAGAGAGAGACAACCGCCATTTACCATTTTCTGCTCCTCAAATTTGTGCTGGAAATGATAAGAGAGCCTAATTCAAAAACAGTTTTTTTTTTTCCTTGATTCGTTCAAACACGTGTCCACTCAATTTGACAGAGCAAATGTTTCCATTCTCAAAGCTGATTGCGCCGCAGCTGATTTCACAGAAAACAGCTCCCTTTGAAGAAGAAACAAGGACTGGCAAGACGTCGCTCCCTTTTTCTCCGAGTAGCTCTGAAGACAGGTACATCACAAGAAATATACAAAGACAGAGGGGAGCTGACAGCACTTTGTTAGGGCTGAAAATGGCGAGCTGAAAATAAAGGGCCTCAAAGCTCACAGGCAAGAGGAAATGCAAAAGTAAGAAAAATCAGAGAGGAGATTTATTGTACTTATTTTGAAGCTGTCACCACTTGCCTTTTACAGGAAAGCCATGCAGTCTTAATGAAAGAGGTCAATCATTTTCCTGAGCCCTGACATGTGGTGTGATTGCCTTTCACAGGAGCTAACCAGGTGGTAATTAATAACTTCATGTGCCCAACTGTGAAAAGCAGAAACTTCTCTCGTTTGAGCGATAGTTTTGGGTGATCACAGCTTGATAGTTCAGGGAAAATAGAAACATCAGTTAGCAGAAATAAATAAGAAAAAGGTGGCAGTTATTCCACCCTCCTTCGCCAATTTAGTCAAAATGTGAGTGCCACGTTTTGTTTTGTTGCTGCAAAGCGTGAAAGAGCCATGAAACCAACGGTCTGCTAAACTGTAAGGATGTGCACCAGAGGATGCCGGCGTGGTTTCTGATATTGCAGAACGGTAATGACGATGCTCCGGGGGAAGCGGAGCCTCCCCATCTACCATCGCTCCGGGCCGCACGTCGCACGTAAAAATTCATAGCTGTGGACCGAGATCAGGAAACATTTAACATAATGTGCCATGCACCGACACCACTTCGCTTCAACTTGAATAGTTCACATCGCAAGACCAGAAACAGGAGGGTAATTGCGCTGTTAATAACTGCTTGACTTAAGTATCTAATGGGCCATCCAGCTCCCACATTAGTGTTTTTGTCAACACAAAAGGGCAAATCTGTCACAGCAATCAATCACTGGGAGCTTCCGTCTCTTCGTTTCAGGACCTTTATAGTGGATATATTGCCCATACACAGTTTATGACTGATGATTGGAAAAAGGAATAGCTCGCAGGGCTTTATGGAGTCAGAACAACCTGTGGTGGCAGCGGGGTGCATTTGAGGGATTTCACCATCAGAAACGACAACCTTTTCCTTCAGAGGCTGAGGACGGCAAATGCCACAGACTATTGTTTATGAGGGATTATCTAGTCAAGCCTTCTTGCTGGAGAGATTGTGACCCCAATATGAGCACAGATACACATCAACAGCGTGTAAGCCCCAAAAAATGATTCCTGGAAGGGACGTGCATACAAGCGACCCTTCAGTCTGTCAATCCACGTTTTAATCACTTCAACAGAAATTTCCACCGGCCTGCCGTTTTCTCTCACATTTTTCTCTCTCTCCACCCAATTTCTCTGGTGGCTTTTTGAAGACTTAAGTTCCACTCTTTTTTTTTCTGTTCTCTTTCTTACAAGGCAAATCCTGGGAGAGGTTGATGTGAAGACCAGGCAGAGCAGGATGTAAAGAATATAAACACAATTTTTTTTTTATTGTCCAGAGGGAAAGTGTGTGTGTGTGTGTGTGCCTGTGTGTGTGTGTGTGTGTGTGTGTGTGTGTGTGTGTGTGTGTGTGTGCAGAGGGGTTGGGCTGTGGGGTCTGTAAAAGAGACGAGGACCTTATCACAGCCCAGCAGCTCTGTAATTCGCCGCCATGATAAAGTGGCAGCGCGGAAAACCTTACAAGGCTGGCACAATCCAAAGACGGATTAGGTTTTTCTGACATAAGCTTCCTGAAAAACTAATCAATCAGCCCATGCAGTATTATCAGGAGCGTGAGATTAAAGAGCTGCTCCTAATCCCCCCAACTGTACATTTTATTACACTTCCCAGTGTTAGTTGCCTTTAAATATACAATAAATAAATAATAAAAGCAAACCTAATTGAGCATGGGGAAGGGGAGACGGGTTAAAGAGTCCTTAGAGAGGGAATTTGTGTAGAATTTGTGTTTTGTTATGAAGACGAGGATAAAACTGTTGTCCTTGCCAGAGCCCTTTCCGATTTGAATGGAGCATTGCTGTCTCGCTCTGCCACATTAGAGAAAAACACACAGGGGGAACTTTAGAAAAAAAAAAACATCAGGCGGAATTTCACAACAGTTTAAGCGACAAAGACAATCTTTGTAAAACCTCATCCACCTTTGATCTTATTTATTCGTTTCATATTTGGTCATTTCGCAGGATGAGCGAGTGCGTGCCGACAAATAAAGTTGACAATTAATGCCAAATCCTTCTAGAAGTCACTTGTAATCCCTTTAATCACCTCACATCACAGTTGTTCTGCTAAAGTTGGAGCATGGTATGATCTAGAGTATGAAACACACTCGGCCTGCTGGTAAACCAGCTCAGCTTAGTTTGAAGCTGCAAAACACACATTTAAAAAAAAAAAAAAAAACTTTCTCCTTCGCTGCTTGGTCCAAGCCTGGTAAGGGAGGCGGGGGGGCATTTCTGGTATCAGAACGTTGCTTTACATTTAATACAGCCACTGATCTTTTCAGCACGGGCCACTTGATTGCTTTTTTACCTGAGCAACAAGAAAGGAAGAATAGAAACGGAATAGCCTTTGTCAACATCCTCGAGTACTTTATGCTGAGCCGAGTCCACTCCCACTTTACCCTCCTTTCAGTCTGTGGGAGCAGAAACAGGGCCGGATAGGAAGAGGGGAGATGGCAAAGAGCAGAGAGCAGTGCTCAGACATATTCCGTCTTTATCTACATTGTTTTACTCTCGTGGCACAGAGGATCACTGCAGCAGATGTCGTGGGGGAGAATGGATTCTCCCAGGATGGCTTTGACCCTCTTATTTGTCCCTGGGGTTGGGCACAGATGTCAGGGCTGGGGTTACGTTTTCCCCCTCTTGATTTGTGCAGTTTATTTAGTCCCACTTTAAGATTGCGTGCGTGTATGCGTGTTGAAAAGAAGATAGGTCTGTTTATGTGTGAGTTTACAGTTTGGTTTTATATCAAATTTGAATCCCGTTCGCCCCTCTGCCACGAGCTGCCTCCAACCTAACCTGAGAGTCTTTTAAGCTGAAGGGAAATAAAGCTGATTCTGAGCCGAGGAGGTTTTTGGCGCGCTCGTTTGACGCTTTTCCTTAATATCTGCTCCATATTGTGTCACGTTTAAGCCTGTGAACATGTGACAATATTGATAATAGCTGATGTGTCCCCCCCCAGTCAGACATTTGGGGGTGTGCTGGGAAGGAAGCCACTGAGGCATATAAAGAGAGCCTCTCCAGGGAGCCAGCCTGCCTCTTTTTCTCTCTGGAGGCACAGCTCCCAACAGACACAGTGCTGATTACACCAGAGCAGACAGCACTTTGCTGCCGCAGCTGCACAGTTCAAGGCTATCTTTAAAGGGGCCCTCTTTGAGGATTGAGCACAGATGTGAAGAACTTCTTCAATCGTGTAGCATTTTCCGTTCAAGTCTGATCATGGAAAGGGATTATCGCAATAAAAGCCGCAATGTCCAACAAATACAGAGAGAGAAAGAGGACAACATCAGCAGATGTTGATCAGAGTGGACAAAGACCTTTAAATTTCCCTAAAGACCATGATCTTTCCTTAAACCAAAAGTAATAACAATAATATAAACAGATAAACTAGAGAGAGATTAAAGTTCAGAGGCTTAGGTCAATCACCTTCTTGAACAGACCAAATAATTCTCCACATATTCAGGGACAAGATTCTTGTATAAGTTGCACGATGAATATACAATTTCCGTCCATTGTTCAAAGACAATACTTTTTTCTTCAGCCTCATTTTTGATGGACTAAAAAAAATTGAACAGATGTTCCAGATTCAACCTGCAGGTCAAACCTTGTTTGTGTCTAGAAACAAAATGAGTTATACCGGTTGCTATGCACTTATGTACACCTCATACAGTCCATTTTGGACAAGCCATGAGAAAGAAAAACAAAGTGCTAATACCAGCAAATGAATTCCAAACAACACTTTTGATAGAAATGGCTTCTAAACTCCGATAGCAACCCAAGAGTAAACACTACATTAATTTGATTTGCTCCCTGACATTATCTCCATTTCCCCCTCACAAATATTACAGCGTTAATTTCCAACTATGCCTCTGAATAACTTTGAATGTTATTATAGTAGTTTAGATAAGAAATTCAAACCTGTTAAAGCATGTGTTTTTAAATTTTTGAAACCGGCAATACATAAAATGCATTTTATGGAATCCTAACAAGAAAAGGGCAGGTTTTCTGATATGTTTTTTTTCCTTTAAAAAACTCTACAAAAATCTAAAATTCCCCTCATTGTGCAGATTTTGAGAGATGCTTAATTCAAACAGATTTAAAAAAAGTCAAACTCCTTCTGGTATATATTGGTCCATGATGCAGATTTACATCATTTTAAAACACAAACCAATTTAGTTTGAAATGTGCTTTACCCCTCTGCACAAGACATCTTGATCGTAAAAGAAAAATCCCATTTCAGCACAATTAGCCTACTTGCACTAAATCCTCTTACGCCTCACCTGGTGCAGGAGGACAAACAACAGGAATGTTTGCAGGGCACTCATCTTCAAGGACTTCTCGGCTTATTCGCGGCGAACAGCGGTTAAATCCTCTCTGGGAGACTTGGAGAGGTGAAGACGCGCATGCCGCTCGCACATCGCTGTGATCACCTGCGAGTAAAGTGGAGACATTTAGCCTACCTCCTCAAATCACTCCATGCCCCCCGTGTGAGATTCACGAGGAACACGGACGGGGGGCATTTCATTCCCATCAAAGAAAGGAATAATGAACTTTTCCTTACTGTGTTTCAATGGCAATACCTCCCGGTGCAACCATCCTTGTTCAATCCACTTTCGGTCAAGAGTTCTACAAAATCCCCACCCCCCCACCCCCCTCCAGAACCTCTCCGGTGTCTCGGGATGTTGGAGGAATTTCCTATGAGCGGCTGGGACGCGACGTCTACATTCACTCCTCTAAGTTTAAAATCCAGCCAAGTAGAATAAACTAGATTTTGTCGTATATATATATATATATATGTAATCCGGATGGATATTAACACGAAGTTGCCGTGCGCTGGAAGCCCGTATCCCGGAGCCAGCACTGCGGTCAGACAGACAGCAGTCCGCTGGCTGAGTGCGCTCCTCAGCTCTGTTTGATTTCAGTGCGCAAAATCCTCCGCTGCGCGCGTGGAGGCTCCAAGGTCGGCGCGCATCCGTTCACGGAGCCCGGACCTAAACACCAGCCTCGGAAGTCTCACTCTCTTCGTTGAAGAGATAAGTAAGAGTCTTGATGTCACACTTATCCTGGTTTCTTTTTTTTTCGCTCAGCAACATGTCCACGTGTTTAACCCCTTCAACACAGGCAGTCTCAAGAAAAGAATTAATCATTTCAAAATGGAAAGCTTTTTCCTCCATAAGTCTGAATGAATCAGAACAACAAATAAGACATATTTGTTTTCCTTACGAATTTTAGGTCTATATCAGAAGTTTGTTACTTTTTTCTATTTGTGCTGTACTTTGAGCTCAAAGTATTGGCAAGGCTACTCAAGAGTCCACAAAAAAAATAAAACACGATGATGAATCTTACTCTTTTAATTGTCCTGACCACCAGAGCACATAGCAAAAGGTCAAACTCTTTACTCAGTGCGGTGCCACAGGCCATGAGACTAGTGTGTCTGCGCGTCCGTCCGTGGGAGTGTCTCGCCATCTAGTGGTTGCAGATTTTAAAGTTGCTGTTGATTTTGCTGAAAGACTCACTGAAAAGGAATGGGTGGGCCACTTCCAGTTTCCTCTTTTGTTATAAATAATTTAAACCAGTCTTCTTCTACTGCTGTCCAACAGTTCAGTCGATTTGGGACACGAGTGTTTAACTTCAAGTAATCATGTATCTACATTAAATTATGATATGTTGCATTTATTTGTCTTTTTAGGCTAGAGGGGAACTTACATTGTATGATGACTAAACTTGTAGTTTTCAAGGTTAAAGTCAATTATTAAACTGTACTCTATATTAACATAGAATCCCACTGCTGAAGTTCACCATTGCTGGGTACAACACAAAGTTTTCTGGAGATAATCAATCTTACCAAAAATGTAGATCTGTTTTTTATATTAGCTTTATGGGGGACTATAACCCAACATATTTGACTTTCCCAAAGTTAATTTGTTATATGAGCACAATATTTGGTCAAGATAGAAAAATTCAAAATTCCCTTCTGATATGTAGTAGATTAAGTAGCATAAAATAGCCAAATTGTAATTACCTTAAAATGCTAGTTCTATGTTCTTGAGCAAACACTTAATAACTTTACCCTACTTACTGGATAAAACTAATAGTAGAATTACTGATAAGAAGACCAGAGTTCAGGCCAAAGACTTTATTGATTTGATAATACCCATATATAACCGTCAATCATAGAAATGTGTACCCAGATGTAAACCATGAAGGCTTTGTCACTGATTAAGAAGATCTTTGACTGACTGACAAGAAAGATACGGCGGAACAATCACATCAGTTAAATAGTTCACAGCCTCTTATTACATTATCAGTGAACTGATTAAACATAACCGATGGAACCCATACTTTGACATTTGAGGTTAACAAGATGAAAATTTAAAAAATACTCCATCTCTTGTGACATAGCTAAAGAAAATAAATATAAGAAAATGATGTATAGTGTATGCCCTGTTTGTTGTTGATGACTAAAAAACAGAGAAATCGCCTGTTGGAAGAATGTCTCTCAATAGACTTAGCACCACCATCTGGTTAAATACTAGAATCACCTTGAACTTTTCCAACAATCAGCATGATGGTGCAAAACCTTTGCGTCAAGACTGTGATTGTAAGTGACATTGAATAGCATAAGTCTCTACAAAGTGACATGGGTTTCGAAGAATCATCTCTTGACCGAATTAGCTCAGAACTTATTTTACTTCCTGTTCACAGGAGAAGGCCGACAACTATCTCACTCCGAAGGCAAGCTCGATTCTTGTGAGATTTGAATCATGAGAGAATCCAGTGTAGCAAACCATCTGGTATGTCAGATAACTATCGGTCTCCAGCGCAACGCAAGGGCAAACCATGGTCTTTAAACACTTCTTATCTAATTATCAATAGGTGCAGCAACACATGTATAGACTAATTTGACCTGTAAAGCTGTCCCCTCGTTGCATGCCCTTTTAAGTCTTGCTGTTTGTTCCCTGTAATTACTAAATCTGGTCCGCTTTAGTCTCTTCTATCTAATTTTCTTGTCTTTTCTGATTTACAATTCATATAATATAATACAGATAATTTTCTTTTATGTGCTTAATTGTCAGATTTGTTTCCATTCTATAGATAGTTTTGCACCTTTTCATAGATGATTTTTACTTTAAAAAAAGGGTGTTGAGTCAAATTTTGGTATTCTCTGTCCAGTTTGTAATGTACAGTTTTGGACAAAGAATGATTTACCTCTCTTAATCTTTGGACATCTGTTTGAACCCTGTAGGTAGTTCAATAATTGATCCATGCATAAAACAGAAAAACAAACAAACAGAACAAAAAAAATGTGGCATTTTGCTGCATCTCTCAACAGTCTTATCAAATCAGTCGTGTCCCACATTAGATCAACAACACAACACAATAGGTGTTCACAAAAGAAGACTGGCAGCATTTGTGGAGTAAAGGTTGTGTAATTGTGTTATCATTGTAGAAACGAGTGTAGTTGCTGGATTATTTTTCTGTACCGTGAAGCAAAGATGGATTACAAAGACTGTGTGTACACTGAGGTGTGGTGTTTGGATCCCACCTTTCTTTCATCTGCTGGTCCAACTCAAGCATGTAAGGCTGAATAGTCTCTAAAAGGGAGGGGTCGGTGATGGAGCAGTTTGTTGAAACGTCCTCCAACAACTGCTGCCTCATACTTACTTAAAGCAGCTAGCGTCACTTTGGTTTTGTGGTGAAACTGTACCTTTCAAAAAACTGCAGGGTTGGGATGTGTTTCTGACAGAGACCAGGACTTTTGGCCTTTTGTGCATGTAGAATTACAGTGCTAATTTCCTTAATGTTGTAATTCTTCTGGTAACAGTATTAAACCAAAAGCTTCTCTATAAAGCCAACAGGTTGTCTCTTGCATAACTTTATACATAACTTTCTACAGGGAAATATTTGAGGTGCAAACAATTACACTTAATGTCTCTTGTGAGTTTTCAGTGTTGTTTTATTGTTCCCTAATCCTCAGTTTTACACATGTCATTTTGACAAGTTAGGAAAAGATTACATGACTGTTTATACATTCCTGTTCATTTGTGAATCATTCTCATCATCTTCCTGAAACCAGATCTTATCCTTTTTTTTAACCACTGAAAGAACAATGTTGCGTGAGAGCAAGTAGATCAGTAAAGGTAGGATAGACTGGATTGTTTTTTTTTTGTTTTTTAAAGGATTTTCTTTGTAGGAGTGTCTTTGTATACTGTTGTTGTGATTGATTTTGGTGGAACAAGGACATGAACATAAAATGGAAAAAAAATCATAATTGTAACTAATATAGAATGTGTTTTACACATTTAAAGCAACAGCTATTCTGTGAAGTCTTATCTCAAAACCTGCTCCCTAGTAGTTATTTTACTCCTCTTTGTCTTATGTTTGTTATTTTTCTAAAGGGAGACGGATGCTTGGGATCCTCAGTTAGCATAGTTACAGATATTTTACCTTATATAGAGAGCCCACAATGAACCGTCATGGACTGATGAATGCGTTAAACATTTATATCACATCTAGACAAATGTTTGCTAACTATAATAATGATGAACTGCAAATGCTTAACTTAAAACACCTCCACTCTACTAATGAGAAATTTTGTTGTTCATTTTTATAAAACAGAGCAAAGAGTGTGTGTGCCCTCCATTAAAACGTTTCTTGGATTAGTCTGGTTCTTGCAGATAAATGGGGTCAGGGTGACTTATTATTCTGAATGAACTTTTAACTTCACTTTCATAGGTTGACAGTGATAGTCCAAACAAATGAGAAAAAAGCTGTGGAGAAAAAAAGTAGGAGGAAATTCAAAAATGCCAACGTCAACAATTCTCCTCTGATCTGGTCTCTTTTAGAGAAATAGTCTCTAAAGCAGAAATTGGAAAGCTGCCCATCCCCACTCAATCCCACCGAAACCTTTGTGGACAAAGACCGCCCCTCTTCACAGTTTCTAAAATGAAGCCCTGATAGTGCCTCTCCTTTTTAAAAAAAAAAAAAATCTTTGTGAAAGAATTCCAATTCCTGAAAACATGCCTCTTTTTGTTTTTGTGGGGGAGAAACACAGCCCACCCCAGAGCAAAATAAAACAGTTATTTGTGCCTCAGGCATAAATTCGTCACTTTCCAGGAGTCTTCACAAACCTTCCTCTTGTATCTTACAGTATTTGGGTCAGATGTTAACATTGTCACAGTCAGCGCAACGGTTGCTGGATAAGCATGTTGTAACCAAAGTTTAAAATTCCATGCATCACATTGTTGGTTTGATGTTATCAGCCCCCCTCCAAAGAGAAGGGTGTTGGTTTCCTATTACAAGCGGCTTTGCACGCCACCGCTCTCATTAGAATGGTTGCATATATACCTGTTTGCGTGAGACTAAAGAAGTCGGGGGGAGGGCAAATGCCTGCAAGGCGCGGACGTGTCTGTTTTTTTGTGGGGGGAGGAGTGGGAAGGATCAGCCAAAGCAAACACAGGACTTTGCCCATATGGGGAGAGAGCACATGCATTGCAACCATGACTTGCAAGAATGTGTAAGTTTGAGTTCACCACTTCAAAAACAACACTACTGCAATAAATACAGTTTTTTTTCAAAAAATATATTACCTGTGCTGAGTTTAAGGGAACACAGCAAAATGATGAAATCAGTAAGAGTAGCCAAAGACACAATTGCTTGGACTTTCCCCCCGCCTCAAATTCCACTGGGAATCTCCTCTCTGTCTTCCTGAGGTTATATAAGAGCTCGACTCAAAATGCAGCATGCACTTCCTGTGTGGGATTCAAACACACTCGCTCACTCACGCACACATGTAAAGCCTCCTCTTTAACAACAGGCACCGCTAGTTCTTTCAACGAGTCAGCTCGCAGAGCGGAGAGAAGGCAATGAGTAGCGGGGTGTGGTTTCCTACCGCGGGACTGCTGGCCTGGCTATGCTGCCTCACTCTGGGGCCCGTTCAGGGGGGGAAGGTGCTGGTAATGCCCGTGGATGGGAGCCACTGGCTCAGCATGAAGATACTGGTGAAGGAACTTAACCAAAGGGGCCACGAGATCACGGTCCTGGTGCCTGAAAGCAGCCTGTTGATCAAAAGCTCAGACAGCTACAAGACCGAGATCTACAAAGTGCCGTACACCCAAGCCGAACTGGACGAAAATTTCAACAAGCTCAAGGAAGGAGTCTTCATAAAAGCCCCCGGAATCCAAGATTTGTTTGCCAATGTGCAGCGCTTGGTGAACTTCACCTCGCTGCAGGTCATAGGATGCGAGGGTTTGCTGAATGATGGAACTTTGATGAATCGACTGAGGGGAACTGGGTTTGAACTCATGCTCACAGACCCCTTTCTTCCCTGCGGCTCTGTCCTGGCAAAAATTTTCTCCATTCCAACTGTTTATTTCCTTCGTGGGCTTCCATGTGAGCTGGATCTCAAGGCGAACAAGTGTCCCTCTCCTGTTTCCTACCTTCCTGTGGCTTTCTCCGGCAACACAAACCACATGGACTTCCTCCAAAGAGTGAAGAACTATATGACGTCTATTTTGGAGTCCTATTTGTGCAAAATAATGTATCAACATTTCGATGATCTAGCCAGCCGGCGTTTTGGAGGAGACATGACTTATAGAGAACTAATAAGCCACGGGGCTATCTGGCTTCTCAGATATGACTTTACTTTTGAATGGCCCAGACCTCTCTTGCCAAACATGGTTTTAATTGGTGGGATCAACTGCGCAAAGAAAGCTCCTCTGCCAGCAGTGAGTATGTTAATTTTTAAAAGGATAAACATGCATGCATCCCATCTGGACTCACTTAGAGGCTTTGAGCTCAATCAGACTAAAGCAAATGGCAAATTCTAATGTAATGAAGTTTCCAAAGTACCAGAAGAGCTCCAGAAAACTGTTTATTCAGGCATTTTTCCTTTTTTTTGTCAACTTGTTAGAATAAATTTAAAAGAGACTGAATTTGATGTCTAAACTGATAATTGACAAGAGACACAAGAGTTACTAATTTCTTTGCTGTAATTTGAATTAGAAAAAAAACCCTCTGATTTAATCCGCTAATCATTTTATTTAATCAAGAAACCAGCAACACATCTGAGCTAATGTGAGCTTAAGTGTCTGTCAAGATGACTACCAAGTGAATTGGTTTATTTGAGATTTACTACATAACCTTGAGGTAGAGCTGTTTTTTTCTATTTGTGAGAGTAATTCAGTGATCCAGATTTCTGGACTCCTGCCAACACACGCTTGGAAAAGGGATGAGGGGCCCTGTTGTGTCAACAGGGATCAAATATTTGCGAAAACAATAGGTTTGTTGATATATAGACACAAATTCGTTTGTTCTTGAAAAATTGACAGGATTCGGTACATTTGCTGCTGATGAAAAATTACTCTGAAGTTTTTAAGAAAGATCCAACTTTTCGACAGAGAGTGGCTGAGGTTAAAATCTATTCTCATTTCAATCTTCCCTCCCTCTGTGCAGGACTTGAAGGAGTTTGTGGATGGCTCAGGGGATGCTGGATTTGTTGTCTTCACACTGGGTTCGATGGTGTCTGACATGCCTGAGGAAAAATCTAAACTGTTCCTAGATGCCTTTCGGCAAATTCCTCAGAAGGTAATGACAAGCTAATTAAATCACATTCAGGTTTATTCATTTCTTATCTTTTATTTGACTGTATACTCTTTAGATAAAGAGTTGATCATTCATGTGTAACTGTAAAAAACAGTCAAGCACGGATTCAAGATATTTCCACTCTGTAAGTATGTTAAAGGTCTAATCTGCAGGACTTTGCTCTTGGCCTTTGTGCAAACATGCCAAACCCTTCACTCATTAGCTCAGCACTTTCACCCAGTTTAAAACCTGCTACTTTGATTTATGTTTCAGGTTGTGTGGAGATACACCGGCAAGCTACCCAAAGATGTACCAAAGAATGTCCGAGTCATGAAGTGGTTACCTCAGAACGATCTGTTAGGTGTGTTTCATTTCCTATACCTGCTCTTCCATCCTGCCTACATTATCGATGGGTTGTTTGGGAATAAACTAGACCTGTAATTCTGGTTGTGTCTGTGCTCCTTAGCCCATCCCAAGGCTAAACTCTTCATGACCCATGGAGGTACCCACGGTATCTATGAAGGCATCTGCAATGGGGTTCCCATGTTGATGTTTCCCCTTTTTGGGGACCAGGGAGACAACGTGCTTCGCATGGTGTCCCGTGGTGTCGCAGAGAAGCTCAGTATATTTGACGTGACGCCCGAAACACTGTTAGCGACATTGAAAAAAATGACCAACGACAACGGGTAAGGCAACTGGATTAAGAAACGCGATTTATGAGATGCAGTGATATAGTTGAACTAATCTGAGGTCTGTGAGGAAGAAAAGTACAAAAAATGATCAATTAACCTGAATATTTGCTTTTCATCAGTTACAAACAGCGGATGACGGAGCTGTCCCAGATACATCTAGACAGGCCCGTCCCACCTCTCGACTTGGCTGTTTTCTGGACCGAGTTCGTCTTGAGACACAAAGGAGCTGAACATCTGAGGATAGCTGCGCATGATTTGAACTGGATTCAGTACCACAGCCTGGACGTCGTCGGCTTTCTGGCCGTCATTCTCATAATTGTTTCTTGGCTGACACTGAAATGCTGCTTGTTTTCCGTACGTAAGTGTTGCGGAAAGAGAATTACCAAGAAAAAGTCAGAGTAAAGTCTGTCACTAAGTGAGAGGTATGATCCGAGGTGTGGAGTTTCATCGTGGTGAATTGTGCAGTATGGGTGTGTATATTTACATCTCGTGTGCACCCATGTGTTTGCAAGACATTTCTGCATTTGGCTGGGGCACATGTATAAAAATTATTCTGGCTGTGATTGTTTAAAGCCACTTATCACTCCCAAAAAAATGTATTTGAAACAAATACATCATTAAAAAATATAGCCGTTAAATAATTTGTAACAGTTCAGGCTCAAAGCAAAGACACACAACTTCATTAGTGTTTTCCAGTTACTTTTTTTACAGACCTGTGAATTAGATGGTGCTAAATGAATATTCTTATTTTACAAAAGCTCCATTTCCTAAGGTCCACTCATCCTTACCCGATAATTTACTATGTTTTGTAAGACTACATGTCTTAGAAATCTAAGACATTAGTGATATACATGTGTTTACAAATGTGTAATAATTACTCTTAATTTACTATGATATTGACATAATATTCATAGTATCTATCAATCAGAAAGTACTATGCAGGCAAAAAAAAAAAATCAGCTTATAGTTAAACCTACTAGTAAGAAAGCCAGCAGCATATTGAATATCCTGTGACATCAGAGTAAGGCATTGAAGGACTGTATGACAACATAAGACAACGGTTGAACAGTTTTTTGTACAACATGGATGAGTGAGTGTTAACTAAACAGACATGATGCACATCTGGAATGGTTAAATAGTTAACCCCTTACCTCTTTTATCTCAGTTTAAACACTATTTGTTTCCTGTATATTTTTTATAGGTAGTGTAGCTTATTTGTGTAGCTCCTCTGTAAAGAATCTTAAGGGACATTTAGCTTTTTTCCTTTGGTTGGAGTTCTGTGTATTGCACTCATTAGAATATGATGGCGCCCATCGATCCATCAAAGAGTATTTGTTTAAATGGCTAACTTGTGAACCCGACTTGGTGACCTAGGCCATCTTTTTTCCTGTTTTGAATTATTCCTGGCACAGCTCTACGAAGAAGAATGTGTTTGATTTTCCAAACAGAGAACTCTGATCGCTATTTTCATGATAAACAATATGTTGATATGGCACTATAAACAAAAACGAAAAGGAAATATTATATAAGTCCAAAGACATCTATACTTTTAAGAAACTAGCTAACATATACGATTTCCGAAATAGTAAGAAATCTAAACCCAGAAAACACGACATACTGCAGTTTGTTATTGAATTGTTCCTGCAAAACCTCCTTGCAATGAGCCTGTAGGTGCTAACAACCTGGTGCTCCACCTTTTTCATCTTTTTGCAAACAACGCAAATTTCATTGAAGGAGTTTTGTTAGAAATCTTGACTAAAAATCAGTCCCATGCTGATTGTATTAACTCACAATTACATAAAAGGGAAGGGAAGTACTTGCATGTACTTCAACTTCCGTCAGAGAAACTGAGAAGTAGCTGAGGTGTTGCATCAGACCTAAGGGGTGGAATAACTCAATAACCCTCCCGTTCATGTTTGCTGGTTGATTGACCACAACCTGAGTAAATGACCAAGTCCAGCACTGATTTTGGCTTAATACAGCTATGTATACTACTGCATACTGCTACATACTGTAAATGCACTAACTCATAAAACTCAGATTCAATAAAAACCTTTATGGATTCAGATATTTCCACAGTCCTCTCTCTGAGTCTTTACTCCTCTTTCATATAATAGTTGTATCCCACGGACACAATTGATTCTCATTTAGATATTAACCATCATGTCCATGTTGTAATTTATCTACACTGAACATACTGATAGTTGGCAATCTGCATACCAGGTAGAGCAGTATCTCTTTTTGTTACTCTCTTACTCCCCATGGCCAAATTTTCCAATAATCTAAATTTGTTCTGTTCTTATATTGTAAGGCAACCGTTATCCAGAATATAAAGCACTGAGGCCATTGGACTTTCTCTTTCAGAACAACTCTGACTCTCTCTGAACTATACCGGCTAAGGTTTTCACCAGCTTTGTTTGGATGATATTACTTTACCCCTGTCAAATAATTCTCTGAAAATCCTATTAACTTGTGTATTAATGCTGCATTCACGCTTTATGAAGCTTAGAAATACCTCTCTTACTTTAAGTCAATAACATGATGTTTCCTTCATTTAAGTATACTACCAGGAATCTAATGTATAAACTCAGTTGCCCTCTGAGCTGTAGTTAGTTTAGTTTAATTCGCAAAATTAATGTTGATTTATTATCAACCAGCTAGTCATCCTTTTTTGGAAAATGGACTTGGCAAAATTTAGTTGTAAAGTGGTTTAACCTGCCACCCACACACAGAGGTAGGTTTCATAGTTTGTGGTCTGTGTATAGACACCAATGGAGCTGCATCGCGCTCTGTTGAGGTACGACCCTCTGTTGACCACGTAAGCGCTGGGGTTATGTTGATAGAAACCTATTTTCTTCAACCCGTGTCTTCTTTTTCCTCAGAAAACTGGTTTTAAAAGTAAATCACACAAATGGCTGTTGAAAGGAAGCTGAATGACTCCCCCCCCTTCACTGCACCATCTGTAGCATTCTAATATCAAGAAATGGATTATACTTAATCTCAAGAGTTCATCACCAACAATTTCAAATTACATCAATCTACAAATTATCCATCCAGGTTACAAACCTTTTTCTTAAAAAAACAGCTTTCAGTATATGAAGTGAAGTTCAATTCTTTAGAAGTCACAGTCTGTGGAATTGAGGTCAAAAGGTATGCTTTAATGTTTGCCATTTAAGGAAAAAACCACCTCCACGCTGTAGGTGAAGTAGCATGTGTGGTGGAAAGTGAGAGTTGTATAGAGCTTTGTGAGAACTGTGGTGGGCTTGGCTCAAACACATACCCACATAAAAACTACTCATCAACCTCATGCCCTCCTTTAAAATCATGGTCTTCAATAGACAAACTGTCTACCAAGAAAGAGGTTGATAAGCAAAACGGCTTTAAACGGCTGATCTTAAATCTGATCAAAATACTGTTTATAAATGAAAAAAAAACATTAACGGAACCAAACTGAAAAAAATGAATAAAAAGACAAAGAATCATCAGTCCAAACCATTAGACCAAAGACACATTGGCAGCTTGCTGCAATGAGGATTTATTGGGCTCATCTCAGACACGTCTCACACCCCCCACATGCAGCAGTCAGCCAAGTGGGACTGCAGCACCTGCTTTTGCATCAACATTTTTGACACCTGCCCACAAAGTTTCCGTTTGTGATAGTTTGGAGCTTGACTAGAAAAGGTGGTGGTCGGGGGCACAGCGCACCAGACTCTTGTGCCTTTCTCTCCACGCGACCATGACGGGCGCCTGCTGCATCGCTTTCGTCCTCCTGCTGGTCCCCTTTACTGGTAGGATCAGGTGAAATCCTTCTAAAATTCATTTGAGTCTAAATTATGAGCGAATGAGATCAATTCAGCTACAAGCTGTGTAGTGATATGAAATGTTCTTCTGTGGAAAGGAGCAACAGAGGATGGTATAATTGGTGGAAGGGTTGCGAAGGCTCACTCCAGACCCTACATGGCATCCCTCCAGTTTGGAAATCATCATTCATGTGGAGGGATACTTGTTCGAGAAGACTACGTTCTAACTGCTGCACACTGCAAACAGTGAGTTTTTTAAGAGAAAAAATACTTTTTTTACAATAATTTCCACTGCATAAGAATTCATCTCCATATACAAACAAGACAAAAAAAAAACAGTTGTAATATTTTGTATGTAGTACGTTTCAAAATGTTTAGCAAACATGTTTAATATTATTATTTTCAGGCCTCAAACTATGACTGTGTTGCTTGGAGCACATAACAACAAGGAGACCGAGAAAAGTCAGCAAAGGATCGTTGTGGCAAAGTATCACCAGCATCCACGATTCACTGGAAAATACGATTATGATATTATGTTACTCAAGGTGAGCTAAAACTGCTAAAAACTACATAAAAGCTTCAGATTTAAAAATTAAACTCAAGTATATGATGATTTTTAGTTCATTTGAAGTTTAAAGTCTTCTGGTATTTCATGATGTCACATTTGAACTGATGTATTTCTCCTGTTTGATGAGAAATCCACATTAAACTCAAATGGAAAGTGAATAGAAAAAGCCATTTGAAATACAATGAAAAGACAAAAACTTTCCCCTTTTTCTTTACAGTTAGAAAAAAATGCCACGCTGAATAAGTTTGTGAAGCCCATTGGCCTACCGAAGAAAAACGGGAAAATCCCTGCCAACATTAACTGCGTTGTTGCTGGCTGGGGCCGGACTGGAGACAAAGAGAATCCGTCAGCAGTTCTGAGGGAGGCCCCAGTGAAGATGCAATTCAGCCAAGAGTGCAAATACCTTTGGGGAGAATATTTCAATCAGGAGCATATGATTTGCACAAAGGCTAACAAGAATAAAGGAGGGATATGCCAGGTAACCACATACAGCTCAGCCCACAACATACAATGAAGTGGACAAACTACATTAAACGATAGCATCTTTATTTCAATTTTCCGTTTTTGTTTTTAGGGTGATTCAGGTGGACCGCTCATCTGCAACAGCAAGCCTCAAGGCATAACGGCTTTCACTGTAACAGACAACTGTGAAAATCCAAAGTATCCTCATGTCTTCATTAAAATAGGTTTCTTTATCCCCTGGATAAAGGAAGTGATGCTGGAATGAGGAAAAGCTGCTGGATGATCTTTCTTAAGTTGTTTACGTTAGAGATTAGTAGTGTGTGTAGAAAGGTGGATGTTGTGGAAAATAAAAATCGGAATCAAACTTAACATTTTTTATTTGAGCATGTTTGTTAGTTATTTACATAATTACATTTATTTGGAATGAGAGGTGAGGTTGGTGGGGCTTATGGGTGATTTTTTCTAACAAAAACCAACAGATTCGATGATCAAACCGCAGACCACTGCCTCTGCATTCAGGACATTAGTCATAGTGCAAAGTTTTGAAATTGAACCTCTTCCTGTCTGTGAAACCCGTCATCTGCAGGAAAGGTAAAAACAAAACACAAACAAATAAAGACGTCTTTAAAGAAACAATCCCCTTCAAACGGTCCTGTGCAATCTAATTAGTCACAATGATGTTATAATATTCTTAAGTTTTGCCAGAATTTACTTTGTCAAAGTTTTTTGGAAATAATTTGCTCAAAAGAGAAACAGAAAGTATTAGACTCACTTGACTTGGATCTTTGGTGAAGTATCTCTTCTCTATTACCTGTTCAGAGATGTAAGACATGACACTTAACATATACTCTTCGGTTTGTTGAAAGAAGGCTTTGCAAAACTAATTGAGATGGAAATTCATGTAAGGTTATCATTCACATAGACTTTCAATGTTTAAAATAATTGTATGGTATATAATAATATTGGAATAACAGAAAGCCTATGCCTATAGCTCTTCTAAATTATCACATTCTTCATAAGAAAGGGTTGGAAAATATTGGGTGATAGAGCCACAGAACATAAATGTCTCACCTTGTCAAAGAACCTGCTAAGTTTCACAGCATTTGATGTGCCAGCAGCAAGGTATCGTGGGTTAGTGCAGTCCTGAAAAAAAAAAAATAAAGCACTTCAGCTACAAAACCAAAACTTTTTTTTTCCAGGTGTCATTCAGTACGGTATGTGTTAATGAATACATTCTGTGTTCAAGGGATGACAGATATAAAAAAAAAATATTAAAAATACAAGTAATCTTTATCAATACACAGTTCAATGTGTTGTACTTGATATTACCACTAGGTGTCCCTAAAAGCCTGATTTTTAAATTGTAGATCAGAGCCAAGAGGTTTCAATTGTTGTTTTCTTTAAAATAGGGGTATAAAAAAAAAAAAAAAATCAAGTTTAAATTTCATGTAAAATAGTAGACCCTATTAAAAAAAGTGTGTAAATAAATGTGTGTTTTGCAGACAAATATAAAAGGCTTTAAAATATGATTGTACTAATGAAGTAGTCTAAAATTGTGCTTGCACAGCAAAGTTGATAGTTGATATATTATTCTGTTCTCATTGTACTCATTTATTATAATGATAGAGTATTAATGAGTCTATTGCTTTCACCCACAAGATTGATCTCTTCTGCATTGAAATCTTCGGATAGGAAAGCCGTCCGGGTGAGAACATCACTGCGTTTGCTCTCTGGAATCTGGTCAAACTTGGTTCCAATCAGCAGTAAAGGTACTGGGTTCTCAGCAAACTGCTCCCTGTCATAGTCACTGGAGCCAGGAGAAAAAAAGTAAAAGAAGAGAAACCATTTAATCTGTGTCTCATTTTTAGACGTTAGTGTGTAAAGGTTCTTCTTTTGTAAAAACAAACATTACCCATTTGAGACAATTACTCCTGTCGGAGAGGAATCCTTATTCAATGCTTCTAATGACCAGCGGTAGAGATTCTGGGAGGATTTCTTATTGGTCAAATCATGTACCAAAATTATTCCTAGAAAAAAAAAATGCATAAATGGACAAAGAATACTTGTACAATAATTCCATACAATTTTAGATTAGTCTGAATACTTTTTAAAAAATCCACTTTACCATTAACTGAATTATAGAAGACTGCTCTGGTGCTTTTGATACTGCTGGCACTACCAACAGATCCTCCAACATCCCAAAGTTCAATGTAGAACGTTTTCTCCTCTGGGGTTCCCTCCTTATAGTCTTGAACCTGTAATTGAATAATTGATGTTTTTATTAAGTGTTCATTAATGATTTAAAGAGCAAAACGCATGATTTCAGAACATCTACCAAATGAACAGGACACATTTGAGATATTTAACCTACCCGCACATCCACAGAGCAACCAACCGTCCAAGAGGGGTTTCCTAAAACCTGATTCTGGCATAGAAGATGGACCAAGGAAGATTTGCCTACCCCTAAAAATGTCAATAAATAAAGCGGATAATTGAGAGTGTGTTAGCTCAAGAATCTCTTGCGTTTGCTCTGACAGTAGACAGATATTTATTGTTCAGTTGCTTACGGTATTGATACATGTCTCCGAGAATACAACTATTGCTAGCAAGATAGTGACAGGGCAAATGCACCACCATGACCGACTAATAAAGCCGACACACAGAAGAAACTGTTATTCCTTCAGAAGAAGTTGTCAGTTATCGGAGTGTCTTAGCCTGAAATAATCAGTACTGCTACTGACAACGCGTTAATTACGATAGGATTTTAAATACTGCAAGCTACATCAGATGATAAGTTTCTGACTCTTAATAAACCCTATGAACAGGGAAAGCTGAATTTGCATGAAATAATGTTCTAAATAAATTTTTAAAAAAGGCAACGTACAAATTCATGTGGTATGGAATGTATAATTTGTAAAAAACTTACCAGAATCTCCCAAAACTAAAACTTTTACCCTATCAAGAGAAGCCATTTTTTATTTCTAAGTGCTCCGGAAGAAAACACAATAAACCCCGCCTACAGCAAGAACTTCTTTAGTTTGATTGGATAAAATAGATAATAAAATAGTAAAATAGAACAAAACCATTCGCTGAAATAGAAATTCGTCACAATTATTTTGTTCTATTGGTTATTCACCGTCTTTTTATTTACGTGGCCAATAGAAATGTAAGAGCAATTCGCTGCCGCTTCGTTTGTCTTTCCGGTGTATCCAAGCTCATTTAGCAGTGTACGGGCTCTGCTATGAAAGTTGATTTATCGGAATAATTGTAGCTTTATTGCAGACAAAGTAAGCGTGCAACATTACGGTCCTCTGAAATAATGTTGGGAAGGGGTTCTTGTGTGTAACAGATGGAGCAGAAAGCTTGAAGGGTAAGCTAGTGTAACCGGCTAATGGCTAAAGACAAAAAGATTAATGCTAGCAGTAAATATTAGGAAGTTTTTTCTTTTTGTAGTTGAATATGGCAAGATTATTAACAACCTCGTGCATCAGCTGTCAGATAGCTGTTTGATGGATATATTCTAGACATTAGTTGTGGACAGCTAGCCACACTGGTTGTTGTTTTAGTTAGCTAGCTAACGCCTAGCTAAATAAAGTTGTTTAGGTTGAGTTTGTGTTGAGTGTAGGTTAGATATTGTTGGGTATCACGTCTGCATGCACTAAAAAATAATCAGGGTTAGAAGCTGCCCGAAACGTCAGCTGAACTAAGTTTCCATACACATAAGATAAAGCAAAGAAGGAAGACATGTTGGGTATTTCCTGTTACTAGAATGCTTAACTAATGTTACAAAACCTATAAGCTGTTGCATCTACGATGTCATTAATTACTTTGCTGCATCTCAGTATTTTAAAGTTTTATTGTCTCCACAGCAGCGAATAAAAATGATTGAACCAGAGCTCCTAACGGAGGTCCCTGCATCATTGAAGCGACTTGCCAAGCAAGTTGTAAGAGGTTTCTATGGTGTGGAGCATGCCTTGGCCCTGGATGTGCTGATCCGTAACCCGTGTGTACGTGAAGAAGACATGCTGGAGCTGCTCAAGTTTGACCGCAAACAGCTGCGTTCTGTACTCAACACTCTAAAAGCAGATAAGTTTGTGAAGTGTCGAATGAGAGTGGAGACAGCTCCTGATGGCAAAACAACACGGCACAACTACTATTTCATCAACTACAGGTTTGATGATTTAAAATTTTCTTTACTGGCATTTTACAGCAGAAATGCTGGTAAAATGAAGTCTGAATTTTTGTTTCTTCCTTTTTTTGGTCATTTTACCAATAAGGGTCCTGGTCAATGTAGTCAAATATAAACTGGATCACATGAGGCGGCGCATTGAAACAGATGAACGAGACTCCACTAACCGGGCATCCTTCCGGTGTCCCTGCTGCTTCTCCACCTTCACTGACCTGGAAGCTAACCAGCTTTTTGATCCCATGTCAGGTAAACGCTAAACGCCAACCATCTTGGTCCTGTTGTACTTTTGAGTTTTACGTTATTTTGATTCTCTAATCTGAATCCGATCTACACAAAGTTGGAGCATGAACATCGCACGAGATGAATTCCAGTCAGCTTTTAATGTGATGCACTATTATCCATTATCTGTGGTGTGTTGAGTGAATCGCCTCTAGATGGCAATGATGTCATACATTGAGTTTATGTCTTTAATATTGGTTTATGTAGAAGTAGTTTTCTGTCCAGAACTTTGCTTCTCCATGTGCATGATGCCACCAATAGTTTTGTCAAGATGATAGAAGTATTTTTCCTACAGCTAGATGTGCTAAAAACAATGGAATAGAATTTCAAAAGTTGTACAGCTGTTTGTTTTTTTGTTTGTTTTTTGCAGTCAAAATTCAAGTCCCATCAGTTTAACAGTTGCTATTTGGAGACTCTAGAAATATTTAAATGAACAACATAAAGCTCCATGCTTCCAACTTCCGGCCTGAGGACAGAGGGCTAGTCTGCCTATTCCTTTGCATTTGTGTTAATGTCATATGTTGCTGCTGGTCTCTGTTTGAGCTTTGGAGGCAGTAACTTTGCTCTCTGACAGAATAAGTACTGGGAGCTCTTGTGGAATTGTGATTGACTGTTTGCCTCTGCAGGGTCAGCAACGCTCAGTGTGTTCTCAAGGGGATGGAAAATGACACTGTTGGTCTTACAGCTCAATCTGGCCCAGTAAAGAGAGCCAAAACCCTGCAGCTCTGAACTCTCATAGTGGGCATTATGAATGCTGTCGTGTGTTTTGGGGAATAGGCTTTTCTTTTTTTCTGTACCTCAGATGCAGAAGCAACCTGTTTGGACATGTGTGCTCCTTGTTTTTCTCTCTCATATGAATACAAGGAGACAAAGCAAATGTGAAGTCTGTGCTAATTTTAGAACGGATCTGTTATTGAAACTAAGATCAGCAAGAGAAGCAGATGGTCACATGTGCCCTTCGCTCACTGTTAAGCAAAGATTGAGGCACAGTGTTCAGCAGTCCTTAAGAATATATTTATGAAATTATCCACAGAAAGAGATCAACACTGATGAAAAAAGCCAATTTTTTGTTTTAGTCATTTGCTTTATCCTTTTTTGTAATTTAAAGACACAGTGCTTAAAGTAGAGGTTTCTTCTTCATTTGCAGGAACATTTCGCTGTACTTTCTGCCAGACAGAGGTAGAAGAGGATGAATCTGTTTGTCCTGATGGCAGGACACTGGTAGCACGCTTTAATGAGCAAATTGAGCCCATCTATGCACTCTTACGTGAGACGGAAGATATTAACCTGTCCCATGACCTGCTGGAGCCTGAACCTGCTGAGATCCCTGCTCTGAAACAGAGGTCAGTTCCCACAAGTCTCACATCAGTACACCATTTGTGACCCGTGTCAGCATCTTATTGGTCCACATGGGTTTAGAATCTGCTTCTCAGCAGGAATAGCAGCAGTAAGTTAGACTTGATTGGTTGGCATTTCTTATCTAATAAGATATTCAATGAAAATTTTCTCCAGCCGGGACCGTGCTGCAGCTTCTGGAGCAAATGCCGCCGGTGGTCAACATCGCGAGGCCTGGTCTAACAAAGGATCGTCCTACGCTGACCTCTACACCCAGAATGTGGTGATCAGTATGGAGGAGCAGGAGGAGCAACAGAGGCAGGACAATGAGGGCAAGGCGCCTAAGGAACGTCCAGTATGGTTGACCCACAGCACTGTCCAGGGTGCTTACAGTGAGCCTGACGCTCTCAAAAACCGTAAGTGTGTCGTTCTTTGCTCATAGCTACAGTATCATGGATTTCTGTTTATTTTGTTTCTTAATATACACATTTTTTTAAATCACTTTTTGGTTCTGTTTTTTCCAAATTTGAATTTAGTGGGGCAAAATGAAATTGGCATCATTTCCTACTGTGACCGATTTGTCCAGACAGCTCCTTGGACATTAGCGATTATCTCACACGGGCTGGTTTTACACATTAATTCTCCTCAGACGAGTGTTTGAGTTGTTTACAAGTTTGTTTATGGCATCTTGGAAAGTCTACAGTTCTGGGATCTATTGACATGATGGCTGTTGAAAATTCAGTCATATTGGTGAACTTCATAATTCACCCAAATCTACTTTTCAGGACTTTTGGACCATGTTTTTCAAGCTCACAGAATTCAGCTTGAAAACACTTGCAGTTTAATTTGCTTTAGACCTCCAGCAGTGACACCGTTTGATATTATTTTATATTATTACACAAAGTCCTCCTGTGAGGACGAAGATGTTGGATTTCATCACATTCATTTTTCTGGTTTAATCATAGAAATTCTGCTGCTTGTTCACTATGGGGTGTATTGAGCTCACTGGGTTTTCAGAATATGGAAATTTGTGGGGAAGATTGACTTTTTAAAAGAAGAATTCAAACTTGCATGTGGCAGAAATTCAAAGTCAAAGACCAGGAAGACTGGCATTGTTTCTGTAACCAAGTCCATGCTGCAATGGACCATGTCAGGCTTTCATTCTGCCGTAGAATCACATTTTATTGGTATCCAGCTGAGCGACTGTTGCTCAAAGTCTTTTCCTGTAGAAATTGCAAACCTAATGAAGGTATTCTGTCTCTATGATGTGCCTGTGCATCTGTCTTTGAAGATTTGTTTTCCTTTGATGCTTGCTAAAAGAAAATATCCCTACATCTTACCGTAACCTATTTCAGCTGTCGGTGTGCAAACTAGACAGGCCACCAGTTCATCACAGAAGAAGAAAAGTTTTCAATTGGCACCAAAGTTATTAAAAGGGGTGAACTGTCTCCTTTCAAGCTTAATGTTTGCCCAATGCAAAGCAATAAGCTGTTGATTATGGGCGAGAATCAACAGGTCAGAAATTGGAATCAGATGGAAAATTGCAATTGATATTTGGCCGGTGATTGGACCAAGCAATTGTCAAAGTGTCTGACTCCAAACAATCAACAAATCTTTACAAGCTGAACATGTCAATAAATGAATCTTCATTATTGGTGGTTGTCACCTTAATCCACCTGGAGCAGCCACTGTTTGACTTTGGATCCAGCTGTTGTCTTGATCACTGAATAGTTATTTATTTTGCTCCCAAAAACATCATGTTGCCCATAATTAAAGCTGAAAAAAAAGAAAATTTATTCTCAGGCTTAGAATTGTTCTACCTTGGCCAAAACCTTAAAATCCTGAACTTCCTTATATTACTTCTAAAAGGAATTTGTCTCCACAGGTGGAGACATCATACCCGGAGCCCAGGATGGAACAGCTGGTCAGGAGATGGGTAACGCGGATGAAAATGAAGAGGTGATGCGTGCCCTTCTCATCCATGAGAAAAAGGGAGTCGCTGGCGCAGGTGTTGGGGGAACAAGTGCTGCTGCCAGGGGTCTTGTCTCTGCTACGGCTAATGCCAGTGACTCAGAGAGTGACACCAGTGAATCGGACGACGATTCTCCCTCCGGGCCTCCAGCTGCCACGGCGATTATGCATCGTGGCAAGGAAGAGGACGAAGAAGAGGACGATGATGACTTTGAGGAGGTGGGGGATGAGCCGATGGTGATGGTGGGAGGTCGGCCGTTCACATACAGGGAGGTGAGCCAGAGGCCGGAGCTGGTGGCACAGATGTCTGTGCAGGAAAAAGAGGCCTACATTGAAATGGGGCAAAACCTCTTCCAAGACATGTACTTCTGAGCACACTATCAAAATTAGGAGGGAGGGAGGGAGGGAGGTTTAAGTTGCTGTGTAGAATTTCTCAAGAGGAAAACATTATGCTGCTCAAATATATTCATTTTATGTCATTTTGAAAGTAAGCAAACATGCTTGGACAGTGTTGCCTCAGTGATCACACCTGTAGTATTTTTTTGTCTTATTTTTTATTTACAAGTATACTCAAAGTCACCAGACCAAAAAGGAGCTGGATAGCTGCAGAGTGCCAAGCCTGATTATTATATATATATTTTTTAAATGTTTGCTTCTGTTTCATTTATCTATACATCTGTCTGCACATGAACTGAGCTAATGCCTCAAGTCAGTGTTATTGAATCGGCATCACATGTTTATAACTTAAGAACTGCCAAAATATGTGAGTACTGGGCAGAGCTCAGGCCGAACACTGAAGGACCGAGCCAGGTCCTTTTCTCGGATTTAGTTTCTTCTGGCACACTTTACCAGACCGTCTTTAAAAGGTCACTTCATGTAAATACAGGGGAAAGAAGATGCTGGTGAATTGTTGCAGTTAATAGCAAATCTATTGTATTTTTGGAGAGGCTGTAATAAAATGATACTAGAAAAATAGAAGTGTGCTAAATGTGCCGATACAAATTGAAACCAATTTCATGCAACTGAGGGTAGAATGAGGACACTGTAAAAAAATATGACTCACAGGCAGTTAAGAATATTAGAGTTGTGAGTTCATTGATGTGCAATCTGCAGGGCAAATAATGTACTCAATTTTCTGTTTCTCATATAAAATCCCTGGTTAAAGCTCCCAGTGAGACTTTTCCTGTTTATGTCTGGTCCTGTTAAAGATAAAATCATTAATTGGGCGTGTCTTTACTAGGAAAAGGCACAGTCTGCACTCCTGAACATGTTACAGGAGGATATAATGTATTTTGCGGTAATCAGTAATGATTACTTTGATGTAACCACAGCAACATGTGACACAAGGTCGGCTGCTCACAATGAGAGACATATCCCTTTAAAGCCAACCTCTGGACACTGATGAAGGGATTGTTTTTTGCAGAAAAATGGTCCTTTCAAATAAATTTGTAAAGGCTTTAAGCCTGAACTTGACAGACTTTAGTTTAAGACTAATTTCACCCAATCATTTATTTATTTTATTTTATTTTTTTAAGATTTTGTTGTCTCTAGTGGCCTTTAATGACAGTAGCTTGACAATCCTATTCCCTTTTTAGGAATGATCTTCACTTTAACATGTTTTTTACATTTTTTACATGTATTTTTTGGTTTGCAGACAGCTCATTCAAACTTGCAAGAACTGTACTCATTCTGAAATGCCATTTTTAGACATCAGTTCTTGCATAGAAACAATCAGATCATTGCTCGGAGCGGAAGAAATCCTAAATTCAACAACTATTAAACTATGAAAACAAGATGACAGCCGTTCTGTGTTGAATGTGGCTTTGCGTGGAGCATCATCTATCTTAAGCTGCAAACGAAGCCGTCAGCCAAACTAAATAGCCATCTGACGACGGAACACCCAGAGCATGCGGCCACAGTCATGTGACATATTCAGCCCATTCAGAAGCCTCCGTTTAAGCCGACGTGTCCATCCACGGACTCTTACGCTCTCGGCAAACAGATTTCCTTCACAGAAATGGCCCATCTTCTTTCATTGGGAAGCTGATGAAAGACCCAAGTTGTCTCCCGTCTCTCTGCAGTCAGCCGGTGGTGTTCAGCACAAATGTTTGACATTGTGAGGATGATAATTTTAGCTTTTCTCGTGCTGTCCGGATGCCACATGCGAGATTTCAGCAACACTTTTTAAATGAGTGTCCTTAACTCCTGTGGCCATGACAGTTTTGATCCCCTTCCCGCTGCCTGTCCTCTGACTCATTCTCCTTTCTAGCTGCACCGCACGCATGCAGACGGCGGCAGCCTGCCTTTTAACTGCTTTTCTAATTTGTGTGAAACTCTTTTCAGAGTTATGGGAATGTATGTGTGTCTGCGGGAATGTTTTTTTATTTTTAAATGTTTTGTGAACAGTTGCTGAAAAGTTATGGTTGAGGCAGAAAAGTAGAATAATCACATGTGCTTTGTGTTTAAAGGGTAACATTTTAACAAGATGACCTCCAATATAGCTTCAAGACAACACAAGTAAATTAATAAATGCAGGTTCTTGTCAAATAAGTAATTTTCATATAAAGCTTTGCATGCTAGATGAGTCATAAGCTCCAGTCACAGTAAGTCCATTAGATCCCAACGCTTGGAATTGTATTTTTTTAATTAGAACATTTCATAGTCTGCAGAGAAGCTCGGAGAGGTAAGGACCTCTGTGGTAACCCTACAAGCCCATACATTCGTTTCAACATGGAGGATGGACACCTGTTGGGAAGAACCTGAAAGGTCAGGCTGAAAACAGGACCAGGGCTCATTAAAACAGCCCCTGCCCTTCAGGACAGCTCAATTAAAAACTTAACCTCATGCTGTTCCATTGATCTACCGAGGCAGGTCTGGGCTACTAGGGGGTGCTGAACAGAACATGGTGGTGAATGCGCAAAGCTGCAAAAAGTCAGGGGACCTTGAAGAAGAGGTATGCTGTTCCTATTTGAGTAAAGGTAAAGGTTATGCAATAAGCCAGAATGTGGACACTTAGGTTTGACATCCATGCCTCTTTCACCTCACATCTCTTATTGTTCAGTGACAGGGAAGCTCATCTGAGATTTGTTTGTGAAGGAAAAATGTTTAATAAAGAGGGAATTAAAGTGAGAAAGGATTGGAACCTGGAGTGTGGCGGATTAATGGGTTGTGTAAGTATGATTGGGTGCAGCCTGGCACAAGCAGGTTGTAATGAGCTTCATGAGGTTTTCTTGAGAAGATTACATAAAGATTGATTGATTGCTGATGCTTCTGTCACTCCTGATCCTACAAGGCTTGAAGATTAGCAACTTAATAATCGACCCGTTTTGTTTTCTGTCTGACATTCAGACCTGCATCCCCTTTGATCGCCTACTTTGAGGTCTTCTGAAGACAATTCAATCACTGTATATGTCTATGTGTCATGTGACTAGAAACAGCTTAACATATTTGAATATAACATGAAATTGCTCAAAGCATTTTGGACAAGTTAAGTGCTAAAAAGCGTGCAATAAAAATGGTGCACAAGAGTGGGTTTGGCCTGAAAAGGGAGCAGGGCTAAATCTTACAATTGTGGTCCTACAGAATTTACAACATCTGAGTCATGAGTTTTCTTTGACTTGGTCATTTAGAAATGAAATATCTGAGCAAGTGATTGAGTTGGTCGCACTTGGACTGAAGTTATTTATTTCTTTAGTTAATATTTTTCAAGTCTGATGACTTTCCAATTAGCCTATTTTGGGGATATGGAAAAGCTAAAGTGAGCACGTCGCTTACAGATGATGTCACAGTTTGTGCTCTTAATGCTTGATCTGAAGTCAAAACTCAGGGCAAATAAAAGCAAGCTCATGTTGTCATAAGCACAGATTGAAAAATCTCATTAAATCTTTTGCTAATTTTAATGTTGAAACTGAAAGAAAAAGAACATGTTTTACTTCTTGATAATTCTCATTTACAGCAAAATATAAGCCAACCACATTGATTTTATCAGCATTAACTCGTATTAAATTCCTTGTTCAATTGTACCAACAGAAGCGGAACGATGTTTGGCATTTTTTAAATATTTATGTCATGTTCTGATTTTGTTTGGTTTCTTCATCGTTGCCTGTCAAAAGCAGCAAATTACTGATTGCTGTCTGCATATTAACATATTCTCTAATGCATTCTCTTTGTGGCTTAATGAATGCAAAGCCATATAATCAGTCAAGACTGATTAGATGGCAGCATTTCGAGCCCTCTACATGCCTTTTCTTGTCACTCTGCATCACTGCTCCTGCACCACGAGCAAAGGACCTCTTGAGAGCTGATTTGAATAGACTATTGACCTTTGATCATGGCTTTCTCCACAGGAAAATGTAACTTTTTTTTGCTTTTCTCTTATGAGCAGGATCTTTCTTTATTGAATGATTTGTTGATAATTGTTTAACTTGCAACTTAGATATCTGGAATTGACTACGTTATTCTTTACATTTGTGTGAAAAATATGTCCAAAACTGTTGTGTTTTGCAAATAAAACATCAAAACCCTTTTTTTTTTTTTTATCAGAACTTCTACATTCATATGGCGGTGTAACATAGCAGTGTGAGACATGGTGATGGCATTATCCCCTTCCCCCTCTTGGCCTCCAACTGTCTCTCCTCATAGGCATGGAACTCTCCAGGGCCTGTCATCCTGAATGCCTCCACTAGTTGCTCTCGCTGAGCTTCCTGCTCCATCGGGTCACATGGTCCAATCACCCACCTCAGCTTTCTTTTTTCAGCCCCCCCCAGTATGCGGCACATAGAGGACAGGTTTCAGTATGTGTTTGCCAGATTGTCTACGGTGCCACAGCCTGTTATCCGTCTGACTCCTGCCTGTCGCCTGCATCCTGCCCATCCTGTCTGCTCTCCTTTATGACATGCCTGGTTGGCCTGATGGCCCCAGATTTACAAAAACTGTCTTTGTCCCAACCGCCAAGTCCCATGGTCTGCTTTTGTTTGCACTTTACCAACCAGACGCGTTGCGCTGCCTTCATTTACCGAGCAACTACGTAGTGTGAATTGCAGTATCCTCCCATGAGCGATGACCTTGCAGTGCTAACATGTTTTCATTAGCTTTGGACATCTAGAAAGGAAGCTGGGCTCTGCATAGTTAGTCAGAAGTTGAACAAATGGCATTTTTCCCAACTGAAAAACCAAGAAATGATGAAACAAAAAAAAACAGGTACCATTTATTGTTTGCCTGACAAACTAGAATGATCCTTCTCCATCCTGAAAAGTTTTATTTAAGATGGAATATGTGAAAATGTCTTTTTCATGGGAAATATCCTGCCATCATCTCTCAAATCAAGTACTTTCTCTTTTTGACTGCATGATGTTGGTTTAAAGCAACAGCTTCCAAATAAAGATAATCACCATCAAATCTTTAACTCTTAGAAAATATTTTCCAAAAGAGAGCATCGTGATTCTTGAATATTTTGAAACCTTTTCTTTCAGTTGGAATTTGTGTTGTGTATTTGAAATAAGATATTGCTTTAGTTTGTTGCTTGAATTTCTATCTGTCAGCTGTATCTGTGCCTAGAGGCCTCTGTCCTACAAACAGAAGGAACATACCGTACAAAAACACATTTTTTGTGTTTTTCTTCATACTGGTGCTTTTGAAAATAAACATTTGTTTACTGGGTTGCAAACTTGTCAAGCCCAACAGCGCCAACAAAATCATTCATGGATTGAGTTCAAAGGTAAGAAGCAGTTTTCTGCCGCATGAGAAGCATTTTTTTACTGAGCTTTTTGTGTACATCATCCTGAAGCTTTGTTTTTCCCCTTTTCTAATTCACCGTTTTAGTCCCTTTAATGTAACTATTTGTATATGTTTTGTAATTGTTTTACCTTTGATAAAATCAGAGTTGGGCCAAGCTCAGTTCTAAGATAGTTGGATGCATTAAGCAAATGGACATCTGATAGCAAGGTAATGTGAGACAGCACATATTGTTTTATCATGTTCAAACATCCCCATAATAAAAAGCTTATGACTCATCTAGCTTGAAACCATTCAGGTACAAATAAATCAGTTCCTTCTTAAGATATGGACCTAAATGTCAAGTAGCATGTTGTCATAATTCAACCTGCCTATTTATACAGAATTTAAACTTTTGAGCAAAATGAATAGAACTCCAGACTAAAAAAAGAAAAGTCAGGATGTGAAGCAGGTCAACTGAGTGGTCACTTATTTGAAGATAACTAACCAAATGCTCTCTCTCAATCCTGGCTGCTATTTTCCTCACACTGAGGAAAGCAAGGCTAATTGAATGCATTAATGGAGCAGTGTTTCTCTCCCAGTAAAAGTTCTTGTTTATTTCTCATTGTCTGGTGCCACTCTGGCTTCACACCTCCTTTTCCACCCACATCCAGCCCAGTAGGATAGGTCCCACGAGTACAGAGTATTGACGTCACCTCCTCATTAAGGCTACAGTTGACCAACAGTGGAACGTGTTGCCATGCCTGCAAACAATAGCCTTACTTCTGTCTCCTGGCAAATTGAAACTTTCAGGCCCCTTGGGGAAACATTTATCCATTAATGTGTGACTCAGTGATCTTTGAAGTGTGTTCTCGTTCCAGAATTCATTCTGATCGTTTCAGTCCATTATAAAAAACAGAGAAAGCAATTTGATGCCGACTTTATTTGACTCATTGTAGGTGTGATTCATCAGTCAAGTCATAACACATTGTCATTCATCTGTGCTCAGCAAAAGGAGGAACAATGATATGTTTAATATTGAGAGGATGTGAGCTAAATGTTTTGGTCTGGAGTAATCTGTTACAGTTGCCTGAAGCTAATCTGTCTTCTTCAGCTTGCAGTTCATACATGTATTTTTCTAAGCAACTGAACTAACTCTAATCTTACTTTGCCTTCATATCAGGAATGATTGCCCGTCTCCTGAAAATGACCAATCGGGCTGTCTGTTCATGTCATCTTTCAAATATTTCAATTTGTGAGAGCAGTTATATGTGCATTTAAAATAATGTAGTATACATACAGTATGACGTGAGGCTGATGTGGCACAAAGAAGGTATCTTAGTCCAAACTACTGTAGGATTTCAGATATCCTGGCTTGATACCATAGTTTTGAATTCAAACACCAACTAAGTATTATGTTGCTTTCCCAACAAGAAAGCGTAGTTCGGAGACATGGTCTAACTCAATAAGTTCTTTCTTTTTCAGCCATTAATGCAAATGCCACTGCAACCATTAAAAACTTGTAAGAGCTTTTGTCTGGTCCAGAAAAAGCATTACATGCCGACATGTAATAAAAAAACAACCAGCAATAACTCATTGCAAAAATTTAGTATATATTGTACTCATCCTTTTTTTGCACTATTTATCTTTCAGTAAACTCCACAAAATCTGGCAGTATTAAATGGTTTGCCAGCAGGTTATAATTTGTATTATATATATATTTTTTTTCAAAGTATTTAATGTTGAGCAAACAACTTGGTGGGAAGATGGTGCACCTGCTGTTCAGACTGTCCTCATTTCATTAATCCAATTTTTGGTGGTTTGACCTAATCATTTACAATTCTTGTGCGTGAGTATGAAAATCAGCAGGCTGTTATTCACCTAAGTTATTAAACCAGGACTATTTCTGTAGAGGCAACATGCTCGCTCTTGCCTTCATCAGTGGTGTTCAGAGATACCTAAAAATAACACTGTTAATATGGTTGTGGCCGACCCATCTCATTTAAAAACGCATCCAGCCAGTGATGAAAGTGATTGAAACAGTGATTAAAGATGCTTCTTTAATCATTAAGTATTTATATTTATAGAGAGGACTTGCAATGCAGTTAGTTTCAGGTATTTCCGCTAATTTATTCCTTCAAAAGAGAAGGAAAGTGTGCTTGCTCAGTTCTGGAGCCATTGGAACTGAAGATGCAAAGTCTGTTTTATCTAGAGGCAGAACAAAAGTATAAAAGACAAAAGTGAGACACCCTGTAGTCTTTGATTGGCTGCACTTAAAACAAAATTTAAGAGGCAACTAAAAGTAGTTGAAAAGAAGGGCATTTGCCATGACAACCAAGTATGGTACATTGAGCTTGGTCATTTTGTCAAAACAAAACACATAACATTTTTTATGAATAGTGTCTATGACTCGTGTGCATGAGTGATATAACTTATAAATATATGCAAATCAGTTTGAAATACAATTGGCAGTAAAAAAAAGAAAAAAACTTTTTTTTTAAATGCCCCTGAATCCAATACATCTTTTGGATAATCAAATATTCATTCACTTAAATATTTCAGCTATAAATCACACTTGTTTGTGTGGTAAATATCTTAAATAGTCATAAAGATTTAAAATGAAAACGTGCCTGGACACTTATTTAACTTGACAGCTGGAACATGGAAATGCCACTGGGTCCTGAAATCATAGTGACTCTGACTAGCTTTTTTTTGTTAAAGGTTTTTGTTTGCTTAGGGGAGATGAATAACTGCATCACACTAACTTGATATAAGAAACAAACCATTTGTATTCTGCAGAAGAGAAATGTCAAATTGGTTTTTAACAGCTCTGAGGGGAAAAAGCAGTTCTAAAGTAAAACAGGAAGTTCTCATTTCCTAACTTTTTCTTTCGTTAAAAAATGCATCTTAAAAACAGGGTATGCATTTAGCAGCTCATTTGTATGGAAATAAATAATCCCTGCAGGATCATCTACACCTCTCCGGTCTTCGTTTCCGCCACCTCAACTCAATTACGAGTGGTCATACAGATAGGGAAGCTTTTTAAATTGGAAATTGATTCAAAGAATGGCTTGATGTGACTGCACTTTGCTTTTAAACTCTGCTGCTATCTTCTATTATCAAATCACCCAGCAGGTATTAATTAGACTAAAGTAACTCACCAGACTAGCAGGTGGGTGAGGAAGTGGGAAAGGGGTGGTAACGTCAGAATGAGGGAAGGCTGTGAGGAGTGCCTATGAGGTGTTTAAGACTGGATAAGCCAGACTCTAATATCAAATGTCATAGTGGTTGCAGTAGACAATCTTTCCACAAATATGAGCCGAACACAAAGTTAAGTACTAATGAAATGAGGATTAAATGATGCAGAATGATAATGAGTATTACCTCCTATTTTATGTACATGGTTTGCATTTAGAGTGTGCCGGGGGGCAAGTGGGATGCTATTTGCACACCAAATGTCTAATATTCTGTCCTTTTTCACAATGCATCTTCCAATAAAAATGCATCAGTTTGATTTAACTATCAGCGTGACAGCGTTATTTCTATTATTGATTAAGGTCAATATCCTTTTACAATAATGTCCGGAGAATATTCTGCACTTCACTTCACTGTCATGCAGTGCCAACAAAAATAATGTTTGGCTGCAAACCAATTTGGCCAATGACTCATAGCTGTCAACAAAAGGGTTAAAACCTCCAAATACACTTATGAATGTGATCAGTATGTGGAAGCTTGAATCAACACAGACTCAATATGAAAGTATCCTGTCTGAGGCAGACGAGACTGGTGACTGTTTGTTTTCTCTATCACACATAGCATTTCACAGGATGTTGGACAATTTGCTTCTCTACCCATTTGTGAGGCATAACCCTTGCACCTGATTAAATATCTATATTATGGAAATTTTGCGTTTCTCACGTACAGTGTTATCTTACAAGGTCATAAGTTACTTACCCTATAAGGCTGACTATAGTACCACCAAAGCAATAACAAAATGCTGCATACTGTTTAAGACATAAATAATTGAAAGCCTCAATCTGAGATCCAAATGTAAACCAAAGGTCAGCCCTACCGTATGATCAAAAATTTAAAACACAGAGGTTGAAAATGCTATCACTTCAAAAATACTGACAAACCAGTTAGCACAACGATGAACTGTCATAAACAGGCAGTAACACAACCGGTATTCACTAGTTCAGTCTCAGTAAGTCTCATGAAGCACAAGCACTGTGGTAACTACAGGGAAATAAATTCTAAATTACATCTTGAAAATCAATTTGTCCTTCATTTCAGTAGAAGATTTATAACAGATTAAAAAAAATGAAACTTTAGAGGAAATGAACAAGAAGCAAACTTTAGTCAAGGTTTCTCTGGTATGATTCAGTGCATTCTGACCTTAGTTTTTATCCTGAATATCGATTTGAGCAAAGTTTAATAACATTCTAACCTCAATACAGATCACAAAGTAAAGACTTTATAATATCTATGTTTTACTTCCACTGCTCTAAAATGCAGTGCAGCTCCTGTCTTGCTTCTGATGACCTTCCCTCTTTAAAGGCTCATGATGTGATGGTATCAAAAGTTGCTACTGCAAACTATGAATAAGGGAAATCTTGTCAGCTTGAATATTGACTGGCACTATAAAACTTCAGATGCAGTGATTCGAATCCTATCCTTTTCAACCTTTTCACATGTCCGATTGCTTTTGCAATCCTACGATTATCTACTTCACTCCCACATACTTATGATCGCAATTAAGGTTTACAACTAGATGGCTTGAATAAGAATGGATGGATTCAGTTAGACATATATGTAAAAAATAAACATGGTTAGAAATATCAACACTTTGATGGACTACACGGGTCAGCTACAGTCAAAGGAGTGATGCCACTAGTGCAAAATAATTCCTATAAAATAAAAAAAATAAGATGAAACTAAATAAAATCACAACTTTGAAGCCAGGAATGTGAAACTTCATTAATAACTGGTACAGTTGTACTTTAATCTTTGGGGAAGGGTTAGAATTCCAGCACAGCCTATAAGCATCTGATGCACTAAACATATGCTAAACCGTCCACACTGTCATGGTAAAATTAATTTAAAGCACAGTCTATATATTCCTCAAAAATAATGATTGCAAGGCTGTTAACTGGCAATCATCTGTACTCTGTGTGGTCCATTTAAAAGTCAATTTTCATAAGAGGAATAGGAAAACTACTGTTACCTCACATGTTCCTTTCTCAGTATTTGGAAACTGTTTAATTAGCTGCCTATCTGTCATATGCAATCACCAAACAAGTTGGCCTTAATCAATAGTCATTACTCTATACTTGCCCTTGTTCTACGTGTGTGTGTGCATTTGAATATGTGCATTCAAGTGTGCGCTTGCCCGATTTCTGTTGCAGCTAAAATGACTTGGATGGACTTTTAATTATGTCTGCTCCTCAAAATTAATCAGGCTCGACGAGTCATCTCTGAGGTGAAGCCGAGTGAGCACAGGGGCAATGTTCACAATAATACAGAAGCCAAGCATGAATCATTGTTCAGAGCCACAGTTTCTACTGAAAGAGCTGCGAATCATAATCATCATAAAAGTCTATCCTTTGGAAGGATGTGACACAGGAAGTACCACAATTGGACTATTTGTGAAATCTACAGCCTTCAATGAGATTTTGACAACAACAAAAACA
>JABUIW010000214.1:9978009-10042174 GCA_013363375.1 Menidia beryllina
GTGTGCAGGTGGGGGTGGAGCCAGCTCCAGAGCCGGGAACATAACAGTCTGGACATTTCCTGGATCCTTTAGAGAAAAAGTTGCCAAATGTCGTCATCTTAGCTACTGGATATTAACTTAAAGACTGTGTCTTATTTTCCAGGAAACTAGTTTAGGCAGCTAAACGGGTCCTAATGCAAACTCCTGATGTTATGCATAGAGATGCAGTAATGTGAAGATGCAACAACATTAAGGGTTCTTCTTTGGCTCTTCAAGAGACAATTCCCACTCTTGTTATTTGAATATTGATATCTATAAACTGAAGTTATTTATTTTTACACAAAGCAGTAATGCTGTGCCGGGGTAATTCAACATTTTTTAAAATCAGACATTTGTTTACAGCTGCTCTATACACAGCTATATAACTTTTTTACTGCGTGCATCCTTTTAAAACATAAGTTTTATAAGGATTGCTGTGACAGTTTTCGTTATTTTATATGCTGGATCCCTTTGATTTTGGTGATCCCCAGACATTTATTTTCATCCTATTTTAGAATTCATGACATAGATTGGCACCAGATATGAAGACGGTAACCTACGAATCCATTTTAATTGATTCTCTAACCCTTAAAGTTCAACTCTATTCAACTTTATCACCACTGTGGGGTTTCTGAGTAAAATTCAACTCAATTTCTTGTGTTTTGAGACTTCTAGACCTGACCAAGAACATTAATTCTAACGCAAACAATATACATTTAACAAATGACCCTAACTATGGGTCCAATGGTATATTAAAGGTTCATAATTAGGGCTTTCCACAATCACTGCCATTGCTGGTGCCGTGCAATATGAATAAACCATTGAGGAAAGTGTTCTCGATAATGAATCAGTGGGCGTTTAGCAGAAGAGGGCATTATTGTTTCAACTCCTGTTCATTGTACTCATGTTCAAAGTTCAGAGGTTGAGCTTGCCTATGTGTCTTTCCTCCGTTGCATGTTACATTGTCTTGTAAAAATGACTTCAATGCACTCCCTCCCCAACGACCTCACAAGCTCTCCATGAGTGCGATGACTCAGGGGGTTGGCTTCCAGCTAGTCTCACATTACCATGTGTCGGCTGCCTGTCAGAAGCCACAGCGCGGGATCAATTAAGGAGGAGTTGATGTCAGGCTCAGATGGGAGTATGGGGAAAAAGCAATACGTGGGAGGGATATTCTGAAAACTGTGTAAAAGTAAAGCATAAGATTCACATGGTAGTTACCAGCATGCATCCCAAAACACCCCTTCAACAGAATTGCAGACAGTTTGAAACGGGTAACGTGAGCAGTTTGCATTGCATGAGATTTTTTAAAGATTTGAATGAAACAGTGAACTAATTTGCCATACTCTGCATGTTGTTTGTGTGACATCATGAGAGCTACTAATACACACCCGTCACGTGATTTTGTGTGGGCTTTCAAAATGCTCTGTACCTTTAGTGTTAGCAGGCCCCCTGCAGCACCTCATCCTCAGTAAATATAAACAAGTGAGCTTTCCAAACAGACCTTTTTTTTAACTTTTCTGTTCCATAACTGTGGTATGGAGTGGAATGAATCTGCGTCTTTGTTGTGTGCTTCACGTGCTCCACCTCCTTTTGAAGAAGCAATTCTTGTTGCGTGTCTGCGTTTAACAAGGAGAACCGACAAACTAAGCTTTCCTGTGAATGTGTGACTTGGGTAGATAACTGAAAATACATCTTTCTTATTGGCCAGGAACCCTACCTATTTTGAAAGGCCCCACTCTCCAGATTTACTAGGTCGCGTTTGTTTTGCTTCCTTGACTACAAAGTCAGCTGTGAAGAATAGGAAGATGGTGGATGCAACTCATTATGACCTAGAATCCCATGTCAGTTTCGACAGCAGATGAAAGACTGCTGTTTTCAGTGCTTGACAACAGTTAAAATGCAATTTCCTTCCATGTGCAACTGTTCTCTCTTCCTTTAAATCCAAGTGTTTTGGTGCTTATTATAGATAAACGTTTCTCTGCTCTTTCTGTGGACTGACAGACCTGATATTCTAATGCAGGACAGTTGAGATTATATCAAAATAGAAAAATATACAACCACAGTTGAGCTATTAGCCAATAGTCCTGATGAAAATTGAAAACAATCTCCACTATCATCCAGTCACTACCAGGTGCCCTCAGATGTTATGAGATCAATAAGAAACTGGATTTAAAGCATTTAGATGACCTGGGAAACCCTTTTAATTCCCCCTTGTACTTTTTCTTGCATTGTCACACTCAGAACAATAATCATCTTCTACTTGTGTCTCATGTTAGTAATGTGGCAGTATAAGCGTTTGTGTTCTTCCTGCTTTGTTTCTATGCCTACGTCAGTGCTCAAGTAAACAGAGATGATAGAAGCCATCTTAAACCCACTATGACCTAGAATCTTATGTCAGGATTGATAGATTGTGAAAGCCTCACTGCATTCAGTGGTCCATTTTTGTTATGCATTTTTACTGCCAATAGATCCAACCATCCATTTTCCAAACCTTCTTAATCCTATTCATGGTTGCGGTGGGGGGGCTGAGGCTTATCATCGCTGCTCTGGGCGAGACGTGGGTACACCCTGAACCGTTTGCCAGTTTGTTGCAGCTGAATTCTCCAAAAAAGATTAAAACAAAGCAATTCCATACCAAGAGAAGCACAGTTTTGGAAAATTAAAAAGTGCATTCATACAACAGACATTGGTCCGTGGCAGCTAGTGGCTTCAACCAGTTAAGATTATTTGGCATTTCTCTGGAAAGATACCAAAGAACTACAAGCTAAACTCTGAAATAAAAAGATTAGCATTTGATATAACTGACACAGCTTGAATAGCTTGCATAGAAATGTTAAATGTACAACAGATTATTACTGTCAGTTATCAGAAAGCCATATGGTCCATATAAGTATTGTTGAAGTCATGGCAAATGCACTTGGATCCACACTTTCACAGCTAAGGTTAAAGCAGAAAGTGAGGTTAAAACACATGCACAGTACAACCACACATGGATGCTTTCTGCCCCAACTGGATGCATGAAAGCAGGACAAAAAGCCACATCCTATGCACACATATTGCTTTGTGATTGTGTAAAATAAATAATGCATTTGTGGCTGTCATGCCCACACTCTCATGTGAAGTGAGATGTGCTTAGCATTAAGGGGTCAAAAGCGAAAGGATGATGTTAATCGCTGCCAGATAAAAGCCATGTGTAATAGAGCAGTATTTCCTTGTGAATGAGTGAGTGAACATCTTGATCATTTGTTTGTATTATACTTTGCTAGAATAAAAAGGTGCATATCTTTATAAGGAGACACATTATCTGAACTGTCTCTAGTGTCTTAGGTAACAAATTAAGCAACAAGACTAAACAGCGACTTTACAGAATGTGTAACAGTAACTTTAATGATGAGGCAGGATAAATCATATATGCCTCTTCCTTTCACGGGGCCCAGAGTGCATAAAAATCAGTGTCTCAAAAAGAATCTAATAAAACTGAACACTGCTGCTTACATGCCGCATTTGAACTTAAGATCAGACGAGTGTTTGCAAAGGAAGGCCGAGAATAACAGACAGACACGGAAAGATTTCCCTTGAATAATAAAGTAAATCTCAAATAAAATGCTTCAGTACGAATCAAGTAAGCCCAATGTAGAGATCAAAAGTTAGTTTCTGATTTTTTTTCTCACGGCAGTGCCCTTAACAGGCTTTTGCTTTCTTGTGGGTAAAGCATTTCCAAGGCTACATTATTTTTAACTCAAGAAGACACAGAGCTGCAGTGGCGAGTGAAGAAGAAACAAGCAACAAGCACGATGACAATTTATTTTACACGTTTTGCCATTTTACACAGTTACAGCAAACATAATCATGTTTGTCGTCACATCAAACAGAACAATGAAATACATCTTCAAATTCAAATCCTGCTGCGTGAGCTAGTGTGCTACAAGTAAATTGTTTAATACTTTACATGTGAACAGGAACATTTTATGTTCGTCCACCAGAAACTAACAACTTTTGTTTTAAAGTTGCAGTTTTTAATTGCTGAAATCCTAAATCCAACATGGAGATTAATGTTTGTGATGTTAATGGGGTTAATGTAGCCAATGTATGGAAATTACCTTCCAGTGTTTATGTGTCAGCCTTACTGGTGCTGTGTTTTAGTGTAAAAGTACGTGATGTTCTTACCAGAGCACACCACCTCACTGCTGCTGCATGCCTCACTTTTACTTATCAAATACCTTGTGTTGTTAAGAGATTCAGTAGCTGTGAACATCCTTGTGCATCTTTAGTGAAGAGGGTGTCCAATAATTTCCTAAAACGAATAGGGTCATGGGTTTAAGAGCATGATTGGTCCATTGTAGCAAGTTCTCCAAATAAGAGATAATGAATTTGAAATTCTGAAATTAGAAAATTCTGAAAAGGTTTTACTTGGATAGTTTTGGGATTGACCAAAAAAACATGTGGTACAAAAAAAAGAGATTAATGTAAAAAAAGACACTCCGTGAAGCAGTTTGATTCAAAAGTACTAAGACTAAGTGAATAAAAAAATTCAGCAAGAAAAGTGGAAATAGCTTGCAAATGTCTCTGTTTTCGGTGGCCTACATGTGACTGTATTCCTCTTCATCTGGTCTGATCTACAGATTTCATACAAATGAGCTTTCTACAGTCAGAAGAGATGGAATCCTACCAAAGCTTATTCATTTGTTTCTGTCTTATTCTTGAAGTGCATCTTTACCATTTTCACTTTAGTGGCCTGCTCTTTGTGTCTGTGTGTGTATGTGTCTGTGTGTGTGTGTGTGCTTGTACATTCATGTACCACGCAGCACAGAAGAGGTGCTGATTAGATCAGCCTCAGTCTTGGTGATGAATGAAAGTTCCCTTTATCATTTCACTTTCAGGATGATGTGGGATCACACTCTGAAAGTCTTGAATTGCTTTATTCATAGCAAAAGACAGTGCGACTAAGGATAGTGTTTAATATCGAGAGCCCCTCATGCGTGCTTTCTACACCATGAATTAGAAGTGGAGGTTTAACTCTCAGTCCTGAGACTGAGCAATCATTTCCAGTAATTTAAATCACCCACAGATGACAAAATTCAGTTTTTTTTAAAACTCATGGTGAATGAATGTGTCATTTTAGCTGGCATTCCCTCAGACATAAGCACTGCTGTAAAACTGCAGTCCATGTGTTGTTGTTTTTTTTTTAACTCTCAAGCATTTTAAATCAAAAGGGCAATCAATGGGATGCAAAAGTCCAATTTGAGGCTTTTTAACAGAAGTTCTTGAGTTTAACTTTAGTCTTTTTGAACATCCACAAGCTTGTTATGCGTCCATCTATCCATTTTCAGTATATGCCTATACTAAGCAGTTTGCCAGCTGAGCAAGAGGTGGAGTGCACCCTGCACAGGTCTATCACAGGACCACAAAGAGATTAACAGGACACACAACAATGAACTCACACAATCTCTGCTACTGTGGATTTAGAACTGAGAGAACACACAAATACACAGGGAGAAGACGGAAACTCTTTAGCTGTGAGGCCAAACCAGAAACCCTCCTGTGTTAACGACCACATTGCCGAGTAAATGCATTTATTTTATTATGTAAAAGTGTAAATACACATTAATTCTTTGCCAGAAAATAAAAAATAAGACTGCAGCTTACATGAAATGAAAAGGATCAAGCCAGGTTTTGTATTCGCTGTGTTTTTCAACTCTTATTTCTCACATTCGTACATCCTTGATCATCTGTTCTGCTCCTCCTCCCAGACGTCTTCTCCCCATTCACGCTCTGTTATGCCTCCTCCTTATTCTGGGCAGCTCCCAACAAGATCAAAAGAATTTTAGAGCAACCTCAAAATATCTCCCCTCAATATCTCCCCTCAAACTCTGGTGGGAAAAAAGTCACATGTATCTGTCTGTTTGATGGGTTCTCTTTCTCAGTAAAGTCAAATCAATTTCAATGGTAGTTGTGACAGGAATAGGCGGCGCTGCCTCTGTCTCCACTGCTGTCTGTTATCCTCACATTTAGCCTGAGGGGACAGGTGCGGAAACACCTGGGTGATGCACACAAACAGTTTGTATGTACAAAGGCAGCATGTAACACATAAAAAGGCAAACTGTGTGCGTAATGAATTCATACTGTAATGCAGGAAGACATTGTATGCTTTGATTAACATGTTTGGATTCTGTTTTCTGAGGGTCGATGGCTCCTTTTCTTTCAAATACTCTGCAACACAATGATTTCCCATTAGTTGCAGCTCTTGAAACGGCATCTGCCTTTCATCCCTGGACTTCAAACTTCACTATGCGATGCAAAAATGGTTATATGTTAGCAGTTGTTGAAATGAAAAGTCCTTCCCTGCTCTTACATTTGATTTATTTGATTGTGAAGAGAGATGCATTTGGTAGTACGACTGTCAAAGGTCAGTTACATTATTCAAGTTTAATTTTTATCCTCATAGACTTGCACACAGTATTGCCATAGCAACGCTGAAAAACTCCCATCTCATTTTAGTATATCTCCTGTATTGCATTTGAATGCACATGTGACATATTTTTTTGCATATGGTTTTGCATTCCGTATTATTCTAATGTTTAATTTTTTTAGATTTACTGGGCATAATTTTAATCAACAAAATTATTTTTTTCTCAGCAAAGCTGCATCAATTCCACAGTATTGCCAAAAAAGGTGTGGAAATGATATGAGATTTAAAGTAACACTGATAACATATAGAGAAAATATAGGCAGACAAAAATATACCTCATGTGCCTGAGTTCTTTTTCTTTCTCTTTGAATTTCAGTTCTCGTTGTACATGTTAGACTTTACCCTTAAGCTTTTAAGTATTTTGAGAATAGATTTATTTCTCTACAGGATGTTGATGTGACATACACATCTTTTCAAGTTCTTGAGGTAGAGGCAGGTAAAGGCACATATCAGATTTAAAATATGATACAAGGAAGATATTTACAGATCATAAATATGTTATTCTGAATCGGAAAAATTTGCATAGCAGGTGGCCTAGCAGCTAAAAAAACAATGTTTGTCATTAGTTCTTGTCAAATCTTCTACACGGATGCCACAATAACAAAACATGCCAGCAATTATAATTGTTTTAGTTTGTACGAACAGGCTCTGTGCATGTTGTGGTAGGGAAGGACAAAAATTCATTTTTACTCACTTTGCATGAAAGTTGCATATACCCACATCTGTCCTGCAATTAAACAGTTTGCCTCGAAAGTTATTCATAAATTATCTACTGGCCTACTTTTCTGGGCCACCAAAGGGAAACAGGAAATCTTTTTTGCCTTCAGTTGTTCATTAAGAAAATGATAAAGACAGCTTTGGGAGTCAACTAGCCAAATGAAGCCAAGTTAGCTCAAGAACCAGGTGTTCCATCTGTAGTTTGAGACTCATAAGTAAATTGTATCTTGTGCTGCAGTGATATTCATTTTCAGCAACTAGTTTTATTTTACCCACTGGTCATTTCAAAAGGGTAAATAAGGTACTAGTGATGAATTCAACTAAGCAGTTATTCAAGCAAAACTGTCTCGTGTATTTCTTGTTATCTTGATAAAAACTGTGAAATTGTTGCTCAGACTTTGCGTAGACAAACCACAATTCTCCATGATATCACCCAGGCTACATTCACCATGTGTTTTTCACCACTTATCGCCACTTACTTATCAGTAAGTGGCCTTTCATGTCATTCCTCTGTATCAATCGGGGAGGGAGATTGTTGTGTCTGCTGCTCAGCTCACTGCATCACTTATGTGCAATTGTATCTTAGGTCATCCAGCCACGCATTTGGATGTTAGCTACAGGGTAGCAGAACATGTAAATGGCTGCTTGTCCTTGGTCACTACAAAAACAGTGGGTAATGAAATTATTTTTGCCTTCTCGTTCATTTTCTTTTACTTACATTTTTTGGACAGTACATCCAACTAAATTGAATGATTCAAGATTTAGAACAGTCACTCAAAGGGCAATTGAATAAAACTGACCCAAGATGATCCAGAATTTGAGTCTTTTTTAATAAAGCTACCATTTTATCTGGTCGTCCTCTGCCAAGAACTAAAGTTTCTACCTGTATGTTTTACTGAAAATGGCCGATATGATGTTGTTGGAAGTAAAAAAAGGGAACCTACTGGCCATTGTTCATGTCAGTGAATGTACTCTGGTCAGATAAGTAGGGTCAGAAGAGCCTACAATAGTCCTTTTAAAAGAGGAATGATAAAGGAAAGGATCAATACAATTGGATATTTTTCAGGCTTTTCTTGGCCACATATTCTATTTGCGCACTCTGATCATCTGCAAGGGATGCACATATTTCTCCCAACGTATTGTAATTTACCACTAAATGTATATAGGCTATATATTGCATATTACCTAGTGTTTTGACATATATTAGTATGTATGTATATTGTCATTATACTGTGCAGTGGTGTATCTGTGCTGCATTTGTAGCTTCAGTCGCTCAATGCACAGTTGGTTTGCAGTTGCAGACATGGGTGCTGGCTGCTATTTATAGAAACAGGGGTCTAGACCAGCTCTGCAGCTGAGTGCTGTGTGGAGAGAGAGAGAGAGAGAGGGTGGTGGGTGGCATGAGGTGGTATCTGTCTATGGGGGGTGGGGATATCTGTATGAAAGCACAGGGCTTTTATTCACAAAGCCTGAATATATGTCGCAAACAGAAAGAGACAATAAGAGGGGGTAGACGAGGAGCAAAGTTGATTTGATGCAGCATTTGGCAGCCTTAGTGGATGTATTGTGTTGCAGATCGACAATGCTGCTGACTTCGTTTAGAGTTTAGATGACTTAAACAATCCACAAAACAGAGTGGTACTTGTGTCATGGTGGATGGATGAATAGATATATAGGGATAGATGGATGGATGTGAAAAAATAGCTGCATGGCTTTGGTTTTCAAATATGCATGAAGATCTCTGAGTTGAACGCGATTCTCATCCACTTCTTGAGTCACTCGTATGTCGATATAGGGGGTGGCGCTGCTGTATCCCAGCAACTGTGCACAAATCTCCCTACACAACTTACAGGGGTCTGATGGCAACACACCTGGAGGATATGTGAACATGAACTTAGCAGGTTCTTTCAGAAAGTTCTGCATGTGTTCATCCTTGATGAGTGTGTATTAATTCACATGAATAATTCAGGGTTGAATGGAAGTCATGGTTTGGTTTTTAATTGGCAATTTCGGATAACATCAAGATAATTATTTGCAGATTTTTGTTGCCTTAGTCGCTCTCCTGCAACTCACATAAAAAACTCAATCTTTTTTTGTCTTTGTTCTGTAAATTGGGGTTATAAGGATGGTAGTTTCTTTTAAAGATAAAGGTAAATGTTTGTGTCTATCCTATCCTAGCTCACCACCCCAGAGAGGAAATACATGCTTGTTTCTAATCCCATATTTAGAATGACCAATTTAGAGGCAAAAACCTTAAAGAGAATAACTATCTTAAAGTAATTTTCACTGAAGTTAATAGAATGCATTAATGTGTTTTGCTATTTTCCAGTTGGCGCTCATGGCGCATATGTTACAGTTCAGTTCCTTCCAGATGCATTAGTTGCACTGTTGGAGAATGCTGGATACTAAGCAGTAAATTTAGCATGTATTATTAGGGATGTCACTGTGTTTATATTCAGAAATGAAAAAATAACTGTTTAGATTCCCTTCAGAAAACTGCAATGTTTCAGATTCCAAGTTTTAACTTTGTCTTGAGTAAAATAAAAAAAGAACAAAACTGTTAAAAAACATGAGTTGAGTTTCCAATTGCAATTTAAAATGTTTATGTTTGTGCATTTAGTGAACGCTTTTGTTTAAAGCGACATCCAATTCAGATACAACAGTGCAGTTAATGAGACTTTTATTATGGTACATTTGCTCCAAAGGAAATTTCACAGGGAATATAACGGTGATATTTTCAAACTAAGACTTCTGAATCACTAAACATATAATTCAAACTTAAGTAGGAAACTTAAGTATTGTATCCAAATGATTTTTTAATGCAAGTAGCCCACTGGCTCTGGTGCCCCTGAACCCTGCTGTTTACTGCTTACCAAGAAACGGCTGCAACTGAAGGTCAGGTTGCCTTGCTTGGTATGCTGCACCCGGCACACACTGATACACATTGATAGGAACTTTACAGAATTACACAGAAAATCCGTTCAGTATTTCAAGTAGAAAAAGCTAATATTTGTTGAAATGTGCATTCTATGAAAAATAAATTTGTATTTCTTTTTTTGGAAACATGTGCCATTGCAACAAATAGATGCGATTGTATATATAAATGAGTTTCTATGTGCCCCTACGATAGACTGGCGACCTGCCCAGAGTGTACCTGCTCAAGACCCCTCACGACCCTAGTTGGAAGAAGCAGCATAAATGATGGATTGACATAAACATAGTGAATTGTAGACTTGTTCCGCTGAAGTTGAAATGTTGATGCTGCAGTGAAAAATGAAATCCATGACTACAGTGAAAGGTGGATGTGGGTACAACTAGTAAGATCTGTTTTGCTGCAGTCAGAGGAAGACGATACTGAGTCTTGATCTGAGCTGAGCCCATAGAAATAAATGCTCAGTTCATTGGTTCTGCCCTGGTTTCAGTCTGTCTGATACTAAAATACTCTTTTCTATCCCCAAGCACATGTTGTTTGTTGTTCAAACAATTTTAATGCTATGGCACCTTTTAGATGTTCTAAATAGCAAACTGAGCTTTCAGATTTATACTGCCTATGAATAATTGTCTGAAATAACTGTGTTTCCCTGAACAAATCAGCTGGAACAGGCAGACTGAGGTAAAAGCTTTGTGTGTCACTGCATGTGAAGCTTGGACACCGCTGGCAAGCTCTTCTTTTTTAAGGGAGCTGTGCGCAGGAGAGAAGGCCAGTGATCGATTCTACCCAGAGGCAAAGCTGAAAAAGATGGAGTTTACTCCAGGGTTCCATCACAAAAAAAGAAGGGTGAATGACAGGATTGCTCTTAGTTTGCTGCAGATCTTGTGTTGTGGCTACCTGAAAGGAAAGCTGATGAGGATGGACTGCCAACTTTTAGAGAAAAGTCCAATTCGACCAAGAAATTGATTAACTCCCATGATGTTTAATTTAAGGCTTAAACCTACATAGTTAAAAATAAAGAAAAAGAGCTGGTAAATTGGGGAGAATAAATGGTTGGGTTTACATGGAATTTCAGGAATTAGTTGAGGAAACATTTGACACATTTATGATGCGTCACTGCATGATGATGTTGTTCACATGGGATCCCCCCCCCCCCCCCCACAGCAGTTATCTTTAACACTTCTGCTCATCACAGTGTTTACATGAATATTTTTACACACTGCATTTTCCAAATATTGTTGAATGTTTTCATTTAACAGTGATGATGTCCATGTCTCTACTATACATCCACCCAGAGCTGGTTTCTGTAAGTGATGCCCCACTGGGATATTTAACATGACTAATGGCAGGAACAGCAGACAGCTGCAGAGCATGCAGTGTCTCTTCGAGTGGGCGTATGAGAAACGCTGTTGTTTTGCTTTGTCAGGTTTTCACATTTCATTGTTGAAGCTAATCCAATTAGTATCACATCATAAACCAGTTGCATGAAAAGTGCAGTTTACTTGTAGTTCTATCTAATCTTTGTGTTTTCAGTTCATGCATTTAGAAAACTATTTTCTGAGATTTTAAAACTAGTGCAAAAACAAGCTGTATGAATGGAATCTAATCTGACTTTTATTAGTTTAGAGGCACCGGAATGAACCGTTTAATTTATTTCCTATCAAATAAAGATATAACTATTTTGTTTTGTTTGTCTAAAACACTGATCTGTGTTTTTTTTCCCTTTCAGACGGTTCGTCATGGTTTTCCTTACCAGCCCTCTGCTTTGGCCTTTGATCCAGTGCAGAAAATCCTGGCTATCGGCTCAAGATCTGGCGGTGTGCGGATGTATCCTTTCATTTGTTAGACATACACAGCGAAGTCGCATTAATATGCCACATCTTTCTTTTAATACACGATACATATAATTTTGCTAAAAAATGCAAATGTTTCGATCTAATAATCTATCTTACCTTGCTGCTGTAGAAAATTATAAAAAAGGTTAACATTTTTTTCTTACCTGAGATGACATTACTTTGTAAATTAAACAATATATGGGCAAACATATTAATCTAATTCATATTTTAAAAAGAAAAATGAACATAAAAATATTTTCACATACAGAAAAGAAAAAAAAGGCAGACATGATCAGGGAAATAAATCTGAACTTGCGTGATATTCCCATACAAAATAGACAACACAATATGTACTGACCCTTTAGGCAGGTATCTCCCACATATATGGCTTCCCCCTCTTCCTGTATTCCCCCTCGCTCTTTCTGCCTCGTCATTTCATGTTTCTCACTTGTCATGTTGCAGACTCAGATCTGTCCATCCAGCACTCCGTCCCCAGAGTCAACCAGTTTCAGAGCAGGTAGAGAATGTGAGTGCAGTCCAGGTCGGACATTACACTTTCATTACCAGGATTCCAGGTATTCCTTCAGGAAATGGGTTTTGATGCTTCAGCATGTGGTGTACATGAGCAGACATGTGCTGACCAAAAAAAACAAGAAATTAAAGGAGTACCAGTCTTTCAGGAGGGAGGTCAAGCAGTATGTTGATGTTGGATGAATTACTTCAAACCAAGCTAAATGCAATGGGTCATATATTTTGCCACATCTTTAAGTGAACACCTTTCATATGTTTCATGCAAAAGTCTGGGGACAAAGCTTGGAATTTCAGCTGAATGGAAGCCTTTGAGTGACTTAGCATTTGCATTGACATGCTGCACTCACACTCCTGTCTATTCTCATGTGGCCTGTCACTGTATCTCTGTGTCTCTGTGTTTCTCTCAAATGCCTGGGCAAACACTCAGGGCTTTTCCTTTATGCTGTTTCTTTATTCTGCCTCACCTTCAATTGTCTTCTGTCAAAAGGACATTTTTACTCCTTATTTTTCCATACTTTCTCAATTCACCTTTCCTCTGTCCTTCACAGCATTTTAGAAAATTCCTCCTTTTCCTCTCAGGGATTTCTGCGCGCCCCTATCATCTTCTGTAATGATCTCTCTCGTGTTTTTCTCTTTCTTCTTCCCTGTTTGTAGCTATATTTTGCTCCTGTTAAAAAGTCCTCTTTTCAAGACCTCCAGAGAGTCAGAGTTAAACATTGAGATGCCACTATTGATTTGTTGTGCTGGGCTGTGTTATGTGTGGGATGTGTAGGATGTGACTTTTCCATTATGTGTGCTTGTGTGCAGACATGCCTCCCTGACTACCTGTGGGCAAGTGGTGTATGAATTTGCCTTGCCATAGCCAGAGGAGTGATTGGCATAAAATCATTTAAAGACACTTACGTTTTGGTCCACTCCGAATGGCTTGAGACCTGAGGGGCAGTGTCTACACAATACATTTTCTTAGGACTGCACTCTGGATGTTGTTCATGGAATTATCAGAAATCACTCTCAGTTTAGGACCACAGCCTCCAGTTATCCGATTACCACACAATTTCCTTTCTTTTCCACATTTCTTTCTCTGTACTTTACAAATTGAACATTTTTCTTCTTATTATTGTTGTGATTTCTATAGTTGTCACTAGCTTTCCATCCACTGCAAATTTCAGCAGGATAGCAAGGATCAGTTCATCAATCTGGGTTTTGAAGTCCCACTGGGTCTTAGCTCTGTCATCCTCCACTACATTTGGATGTATCTCCTGTTTTGACATGGAGACTTCCAGCCCATTATCAGGTTAGATATAACACGGGTATGGTGTTACAGATGCCTGAGGACTCTCAGTGGACCAAATCCTTGCCAGGATAAGCTTCTGCAACTGTCTTGCAATATATGTGAGTGAGACATATGATTATAGCCATGGTGACTCACAATAAAGTCATGCCAGACGTTGGAAAGACCAGTATAGTCTTTAAAAAATATAGAAGTGCAGCAAAACATTTGAAGTTCAGAGCAGTTTTGCACATGTACTTATACTTAAATAGAACAAATGGAATTTAAGGGTTTTGTTTTGCAATTACACATTTATTAACCTCCTTAAAATGCACATAATAACCTGCCAAGAACACACCTGAAGGATGAACACTACAAGAAATGAAATACTCAATTACTCACATTGATAGATGATCGAATTCTAAAGTGCATGTGTGAAGAAACCATGTAGTTAGACCTGGTGATGGGAGTATCGGTCAAAGGGAACATTTTCTGTGACAGGCTGGTGGACCTGTTACCACCGAATAAAGCAATTATGAGTGAAAACCCTTTCCTAGAATGCTCAGGAACTATACCTGGGGCAAACAGCAACAACAGTGAAAATAAAGAAAAGGAAGACGCAGGTGTTGCTTGGAGAAAACTCTGCCTCTGGTGTGACCCAGGCGCAGTCTTTATCTGAACCCAGTAGAGCATCTCTGAAGAGATCTGAAAATGTCCCAGGCTGCTTTGAGACTGAACAACAGATAAAAAATCCAAAGGAAAGATCTGCCAAATAGAAGCATTGTTAAAGCGAAGAGCTTAGGCATCCAAAAAAGCTTTCACAAAAGAGTAAATGAGGGCTCTGAGTAATTGCGATACTGTGTGTGTGTCTGTTTGCCTGGTGTGTGGACATTTGCATTGACGGGTGTGGCTCAGGAACAGAGTGGCTTTGTTGCTGAGACAGCTCTACTGCGAGTTGGTGTCTAAACACTTTTATTGACCTTCTATTTTATATCCTGATGTTACAACTAGTAGAATGAAGTCCAACCCCCTGCTGAAGTCAAGAAACATTAAAGGCACAGAGGCACAATGGCACAAGAGACAGCATTACTGGTCGCTGTCGCTGTGTGACATATTTACCTTGAATAGCTGAGTCAGTCACAGAAGGACTGGTCCTGCTCTGGTGAATAGTGCATAGCAACAATGTCATCAAGGTTGGCGCAGTGGGTTGGCAACAAGGCTCTCTGCAGTGGGCTCCTAGGACACTCCTCCCTCTGCCAGGGGCGCGACTACAAACATATGCTGAGATTTAGTTTATTGAGAACAAATGTAATAGCGTCGGTGCCTGCGTGTGTCTTTGTCTGCGTTTGCGTGTTTCTTTCTGTGTTGCTCTGCTCAGACCTGTGCGTCTGCTTGCTGAGCACACATCTACTGGCCGTCTACTTTTGTCAGTGTGTGTGTGTGTGTATACAAAGATGCACACGCACATATTTGTCTCCTGTCCATGACGGTTTGTGTCACAGTGCTGTGAATGTGAGCGCAGCTTCAATAAAAGGTTTGAGTAATAGAATTGCCCAGAGTCTGATAGACAGTCACTTCTCATAACAGTCAACGAGATCAGGGACTAAGGAGACAAAAATGAGGTAGATACAGAGACAGAAATAGAATAGTCTGGGGGGTTGCTTCTAGGTATAAGAAGAGTCTTTCTGTCAGATTGGTCAGTTGACATTAGTCCATCCGACATGTTACTACTTGTAATACAAGTCACATTCTGTTGGACATGTCACAAGTGCTGAGCGACTGTTTAATATCATATATAATCAGCATTCATTGAATTCCAATATCATGATTTATGATGGATTTGATGCTTTAGAGTATTTTTGTTTCCATCCATTTAAATTAGAGTGTTTTCATATTGCGACACAGCTTAACTCAACCCATATAACAAATCACTATTCAGTGTCATTATTTGTAGAAGGATATCCCTCTGCACACACACAGTAATTAAAGACCAATCGTTCAAATCAAACGTTCAAATCAATGCTTTTTTCTATCTCAGTTTACACTCTGTCACATAATCGAATGAAATGCAAAATAATTTATAATGTAAACTCTTCATAAGAGACAAAACATGATCAAAATATTCACAAATTTTCACAAAGTTTATTTGATTTTGTGCTGATACAAGATAATACAATATAATACAAGCTGTCTTATGTAACTGGCTCACAATGGCACTCAGTGTGATATCAGGACAGTGATGCCAGTAAACCAGCTTATTGACTTGAGCTAAAGATGCATGCCCTTTTACCATCTCAAGGCACTGAAAATACGTAATGGTCGCCAGATCTGTTGACAGATCTGTGTAATCAAGATAAGCTATCCACTTCTGCTCATAGCTGGCTTAAAAGTAACTGCAGGCGTACTTTTTAGGACAGATCTCTCATCGGCAGCCACATGTTGTTCAGTGGCCAGCAGCCAGCAATAAGAAGGCTTCATTTGGTAAGCAGATCACTCCATATACACACGCAGCAAACTGCAGTTAGACAAGCAAGCCAATCAGATTCCCGTCTATTAGATATTCATGATTGTCACACTTTGCCGTTGGCTTTTCTCACTGTGTGAACAGGCATATGGGCCATTTGCTTTTTGGCCCACCCGTTCCAGATGCTGGCCAGTGCCATCACCAGGTCTTAGCCTTGCAATAAGGACTGGGTGCATCTACTTAAGACATTTGTTTATTCATTTATTAGCTTATTTCTGTCGCTCCTGTCGCTACATAATACGTTTGTAGACTCATTATTAAAAAAATGGTTCTCATGGAAATGGACGTGTATAAATAATCATGTGCCCTGCTGCATAGTGTCTCCTTGGGAGTGGAGTGGATTATTCTTAATAGGATTTGCAGCCTTCTATTTGTAAACTAGAGTAATGGCTCTTTTTACTGACACCAAAGGTGAGCAAGCAAAAGTGCTGCTCTGGTAGTTGGACAGAAAAGGGATGAGGCAGCAGTATTAAGTTACTCATTACCATGCACAGCATTCTATCCTCACTTTACCTATGTAGAGTTTCGGATGATGGAAATTAAAATTGCCTGAGTCAGAAGATGGAAGACTATGATCCTGTTTAACAGTGAGAATTAAGAAGATTTTGAAACCTGAATGTCTCCCCTCAAAACTAAATGGAATCATTAAGAAATTTTAAGAATCTAAATTCTTTTGAGTTAAAAATGATAAATATTTGAAAGATTAATATAAAATAACACAAGTGTTGTAGAAACTTTTTTGAGAAAATCTGCTTTTTCTTTGAGACAGAACCTTCAGTGTGTAAATTACACATTTAATCCAGTGCATTTTACATTTTGCTCCACATTCTCACCTCTGTCATCTGCTCTGCATCTTTTTTTTATTTTTCTGACATTATTTTTTCCCTTGTCTTGTCAACAATGACGAATACAGGAGGTGATTCCAGGTCACAGTTGTGATTCTAGGCAATGACCCGCATAATATGACCAGTGGCTGACGTCTGCTAATGATTATTGTTTACTGCAGCGGGAATTATTTCTCTCTTTTTTTTCAGTGCGATAAAATAACCCTTCCTCATTGATAAAACATCATAGTGCAGATGGGTGTGGTACAGGAGTGCTGTTCCCCATTGTGCCTCGAGCTTTCCATTCAGTGCAATGCAGCAAAGCTCTCTCTCCGTCCAGTCTCATGGCACAGCCCCTTCCACTATAATTTGCAGATGGTGAGTGATGACTATGTGCATAAAAAAGCACAGACTTGATTGTTTGTTCTTAAAACCGAGAGCAAAACATGAAACAAGATCAGGTGGACTTTGCATTGTGTTCGATATTTGACTAAATTAAACTATTTGAAATTCACTGTGGGAAATGAGCCAAATAAATTGGGATATTATTTAATGCCGTATAAAATGCTTTGCACAATAATTTGTTATGATGTTCTAAACAGCATGTTTTGCTGTGTGGTTTTACATTGCCGTGAAGCAGAAGCAGAAGGGAAGAGGTAGGGCACCTTTAAGCTATGAAAGTGGTGCAAATATAATGCAGATGCAGTGGTATATAGTACAGAAGCGAAGTGCAAGAATGCGAACACTGACATGTAAAGAAAAGTAGGGATTACAATACATGGATTGCTGCCTCAATACAGATAACTGCAGGTAGATGAGATCAACCTTGCTGTGAAAATGCATTTTAAACCACTTACACTAACACCATTGTGTATGAATATGAGATATTAAATAACCTTTGTGTCATGCGCAAGGCCATGTGGACTTGCATTTGATTAAGTTTCTACCTGGTTTGACAAACTCATGTAAATGCAGTAGTTGTTCTGTGTTACTGCAATCTTGATTGTTATTGTTGTATAATAACTATTGTTGTATAATAACTTCTTCATGCAGTATCCATTTGGCTTGCCTTAAAGCAAGCCAAATGTATTTTCTTTTATTACCTATTACCTATTATCTAGTAAGAAAATTCAAATAAAACATCTTCTTTTTTCCTCCCAGACATAATCCTGTGGTATTCCAAACCTTTAATGTGTGCTTGTGTGGATTTTATGTATGTTTAGACAGTGAGCAATGACATAGCCAATTCTTGAAGTGTTAGTACCCTACAAACATATTTTGGATTCTATCAAAAAAAGTGATCATTGTGTGACTGTGTATAGACATGTTGGAATCCTACAGAAACCCAGTGCCAAATCTGTTGTAAATAGCACAACAAAGATCCAATGCTGGGTCCTTCTCTCAGGGGAATCAGGCCCAGTGGTCATGTGTCCACTCGGCTGGGAGTGGCACATCGGGGAATGAAAGGTCAACTGCGTATTAATAGCAACACTGAGCTCGGGGAACAGCCCTGGTATACATTTTCACAATACAAAGTGTGGATGAAATGAGAAGATGTGTTCATAAAATTCTACAGGAAAATGAATTAACTGTAGAATCAAACTCCTCCAATTGTTCAAAGTTCTTGTACCTCAGAGCTTTGAAGATTATTGTTTGAACAGCTGAGCTTCTTCAAATCCAGCTAACTGGCTGTGGTCAGGGCCATTCTCAGCAGTTTTTTTCAGCTTTGTTTCCAGTAGCATTTTAAACTGGTGCATGGGAAAGGAAAAAAAAAACAGATCAATATAACATATAAACACTCTTTATTTTTAAAAACTCAGAGGAAACAAAAGAGCCAAGGCCACACAAAGTCTATGGACACAGAGGGCACAGACACACACACATATGCATCAGCTAATCAAGCCGCAGTGAAAGACTCACAGAGATGGGGAAATGGAGGGTTGTATGATTGCTCAGCTCACTTTTTAAGATCATCGGAGAGAATCAGGGCTGCGAAATGATTGCTCTGAAGTAAAAATTGGTTACTTGTGCTGATGATTGCTGATCAATTGGCTTTTTTGTTCTAAATGATTGATGTTTAATATCAACTCCAATCCATTTTCCGAACAGTTCTAATGTATTCTGAGAACATGCACAACAATTGCTAATAGATATTAGATGTCAAAAGATAAAACAAGCATGACGTGTTTTTTTGTCATTGCATGCAAGTTTGTCAATTGTTTAGCACGAAAAAATAGTAGACAGTAAAAAAAAATGAATACACGAGTGGTGGATGCTGTAGCTTCTCCAGAATCTTCGACCACTGGTACATTATGTAAAGCATTTCTACCTAACTTTCACCCTCTTTCTGCACAAGAATGTGAGCAGAACATAAGCAGAGCAGCAGCAAACTACATCTCTCCTCTTGTCTCTGCTCAGGAAGTCATTACACAAATAAATCACTCTTTGTGCCTTGTTTGTAAGGTGGTTGTGTGGCCTTTCTGTTAAAACACATACTCTTCTTTTCTTGCACTAAAGAAAAGAAGAGTATTCATCTCCTGGAATTGTGCCACTCTGCTTGTCTACTGAGCTTCATTAGAATGATTTTATGTCAAAGCAGTTAGTTTTCCCCATCTCTTTTACACTATCACAGTCTACCACTTCTTCCTGTTTTAAAGGGAATTATGCAAAATAAGCTAGGGCCTGTCTTGTTCGAGGTTATGCTGTTAACATCCCAATCTGGAAAGGAATTCCACAAATGCAATTAGCTGCGCTGCCAATGCAATGGTACGTGTTATCTTTAGGTCCTTAATTAGACCAGATTCCATGCCCTTTTGAATTATACGATCTGGCATGTTGGGGCTGTTTACTCCACGTGATGGTAGAGGTGTAGGCATGTCTGCATACTGAGCTGTTTTGGCTCTGTCTCTCCGCATGTAAAAACATTACATAATGCGTTGCTTGTTTAATCATTGGCAGAGAAAGCTTCGGGAGTAAACGACTGGAAAAGCAGATAGGACAGAAAGCTGTTTTGCTTCTTCTCTTATTCATTTTTTTATTATTCATCACAGCTAAATATTAGATTCTTTAAAGCATGTCGGCGCTGATTGAAAAAAAAATCTAAATATCCAGATGCAAAGAGAACAGGTCGATGGCTAATAAACACTTTCTTTCCAGTAGGATGTGCATTTATATAAGTGATATAATTGTAAATATCAGGAACATGTTTTCAATACAAAATAAACCTCCAGCGCTGGGAGTTATGATTTTCTGAAATACATGCTGAAGAAATGACATTAATTTTTATTAAACGTTCTGACTTTGCTTTTACACATTTACATCTTCTCACCACTGTATTTGCTTTAATTTTCCACTTCTTTTTCTGATTTTTGAAAATGTCTGCATGCCTACATTTTCCATTATAAAATGGTCAAATTGGTTGGATTTTCTTTTCAACAATGGTATGTTAAAAAATGTTTGTATTAAGGAATAATGGTGGAGGTAGACCACACACAGTCCTGCTCAAAAGTTAGTTTAAGTCCTTGTTGCACATTATTGTGTAAAAACTTCTCATTATTAGAGTTTACTTGCAGTTTTCTTTGGTTATAAATAATAAATAATAAATAATAGGTGTTAATTCATGGATAAATAATGGTATATATATCACATTTCCTCAACGCTTCCTTAAACAACAGAAAAATCCATGACAATAATTGCATTTTAAACGTTATTACAACTTTTGTGATGGGACTGGGCTGATGTATTAGTATCATTAATCCACCAGCTGACAGATATATAGGAAAACATGCAAACATTATTCAACCGTCAAAATCAGATAAATCCTTCAGGCACATTTAGTATTTTAAGTCTTACATCAACCAAATGTTTAAATTTCAACAGCTTCTGTAACTATCTTCTTTACATGATAACTTTAGTGTACTAATGTGGCTTGCGTATTATTTCTTTACAATCATTTATAATTTCATGTAAAAATCTAGGATTTTTGATGAAGCAGCAGTATTATCTGATTAGTACCTCCTTAAGTTGTTCTCCATCTGCTGAGTTAAGGTTTATGATTTTTTCCTCCTACTTTAATATTATTTATCTATAAAACAGAGGCTGTTGGGATACTCCCAAGGGTATTGATCCGGTATGAGGAATTACATTAAAGGATATCTCAGCTCTAAATTTGCTCTCAGTGTTGTGCACATTGGAAGCTAAGGAGGACTCCCTGTTATTAGAAAATCTTTTGTTTAAGGTGACCTCCTCTGTGGTTGTGAAACAAAAAATGTTCACAGATGCACTGTGCTAATGATAGCGTAGAACCAAAAATCGAGCTGCACACTGCAAGAACTTGTTAACAAACTCTCCTGGGCACACTCGGATGTAGTTTGTCTATGTATTGACAGGTCAGGGCTCTTTTTGAAGCATGATTAGGACCATTTTAGATGGTTGGTTATGGCATTATATGAGATAACTATTATTGTAAGGCATGCTGTGCACACACACTGTTAGTAGATTTCAGTAGATTAAGCACTTGAATTTTTAATGTAATTAATTAACTTCAATGCATGTCCCCCAATTAGTTATTATTAAAGATTTATTTCCCAAATAGGTCCTTTGTCAAGACATTGCAACATATTGTCATCTAAGATAAGATCATTATCCACAGACGGTGTCCAAGATTTATTTTGTGCATGAAAATAAAGTGTTGGTTAAAATAGAAAGTGTCAATTTATTACGTTTGGTATAAAAAAAAAAGCAATATGCCATTTCTAGAATGCTCACATGAATAATGAGCCATCGCATCTTGTGAGACGCCTGCTGATTCTTCAGCAGCTTTGAAAGTCTAGTGTATGTACAGTCAGTCCACGAGCGCCTAACAACCTTAATTCGCTTAAGAGAACACGGTCAGCAACAAAGAAACAGAGACAGTGTGTTCAGTGTTGGGTGATAAGCATGAAGTAGTGAGCAGAGCAATAACTGATTCTGACTCTATGGTGTTGCCATGGATGCACTAATACAAATAACTATTGTGGAAGGCCCAGATGTACTTGCCCATCTTTTTATTTAATCAGACAAAAAGGGACACTGGAAATCATAAATCTAAGAACATGGATGCATTTACTCATACAAAGCACTGAAATTCGTAATTATCCCCTTAAATTCTAACAAATTCATGATTCTGGTGACCAACAGTCTGTGGACCCAGAATGGAAATTACATTTCCATGACAATAGAAACAGACAACAAAAAAGATGGGTAAAAAAAAAAGCAGTAAGTCTTGTTTTTGTTTAAAAGCGTGTTACCCACGCATGGATTTTCTCAAGTTTCCTGTCAATGTGTTAACGAACAGGATAAAAGATGTGTCCTTGGTGCGCACCGAAAGGGGTGCAAAGACTGTGGTCCGTGTCACAAGGTGAAACAGCGCAGCGCCGCACATTATATCTCGCTAACTCATTTGGTCTATCAGCAAAACAACAGACCCTTGCCAAAGGGCTTTACCAATGCCAGCTGCTTCCCTTGTTAATTTGATTCCTCACCTCATTGCCTGAGCCTGGAGCAGTCAGACTTTGAGCTGCCCAAGCGTTTTGTCTAGACATTCGCTTGTGAGACAAAGGGACTCTTGTTGTCGCTTTTCTAGTTTTTATTCCGTCACAAACTTTGTGGAATTTGAACAAGTTTTTCAGATTTTGCTCCTAATCACCCCTGAGAGGCGGGAGTGATAGTTTTCACTCATGTGAATATATCTGAATTGATGCAGCTAAAGCAAAGAAACTTGATTTCTGAAAAAGAAGCATTCACATTTGAGAAAGCAACGGAGTCTGCCAAGGACACAGACATGAGTTTCTGAAAGGGTTCAGTCAGAGCTTTGTGGATGCTGACTGCCTTCTAAAGGATACAGATTGCAGTGAGAGGAAATCTTTTAAACTACTCAAACATTTTTCAAATCTCTTTTGAAAAAGAGTTGCAGAGAAAAAGCTACCACAGTTTAATGTTTCGTGTTTAAAATTCCAGTACGAGGGCAGGTTCTAAGATAATCCACTTAGTTATCATGACATCCTTTACTTACCTGCATATTTGGGAGCTTGGAACCTCTGGAAAAAAACAAAACAGTAGATGTGGAGCATAGTGCCACCTACAATACACTTATACCAGCTGATTGGCCTTCACCCACATGTCCTCACCTGTGTTGCTGGATGAGTAGGTGCAGGATGTGGGAGAAGTGAATAAATTCTACCACATTTTTGGAGAAGTAAACAAAGTTTTTGGCAGATGTCATTTAAACACACTATTCAGTTTGACCATAAGGCGCCGATGGTTACTGCTGCAAGACAATGGCTGTCAGAATCAGAATAGTCTCACATAACAAGCTTAATTAGATTATATGTGCATATGCTTTGAAGACAGCTCTTCAAATGTATATGCATGATATAGATATGATGTTATTGTTGTGTCATTCTGGTACTCTGTGTGCTGAAATAAAAGGAACGGAAATCTTACTATCCATATTGAAGCCTGTGCTCCTAAAAATGAACCATTTTAAACATGAAACTACGCATTTTTTTGCATATTATGTGATTGTTAATGAAATCATAGCAAGCAGTGGTCTTGACATACAGCTTCCCTGTATACACGCTTCCTTTAAAAAAAAAATCACCAAGTGCGCTTTAAAAGACAATTACTGATATTTTCCCAAGCTCTTTCATCTCAAACTCGATCTGACTGGTGGCTCTTTTATCTGGTCTTCAGGACCCAGAATGATGAGGAAGACTGATTAAAAAAAAAAGAAAATACACAACACTGTATAACAAATTCCCAGAGTCAGACATAAAGAGATTCTACTGGGTCTGCTTATGAAAACGGAAGCTTTGGATGAAAAACTTAATAAAGGGGAATAAAAAGAGGGGCAAGGAGTGAAGCAGAGGTGCAGTTTATGTAACTACATTGGGAGTGGAGCTGAGAAGCACAGGAAATTTGTTAAGACTAATTTCTAATTTGAATCGAATGTGTTGTTGATGGATCAGACTGAGGTTGATAACTGTGTGCTACAAAATAGCTACACCTGAGGAAACTTCAATCCTCACAGTGTGTTTTGCGAATACATCATCAAATCCATCCAAACAAGTTTTTCGGACAGAAAAAGTTTGACAGTGGCATTTCTTTCAAATGATCTGTTTGGCTGACAGTTGTGGACAGGGTTTAGTTTTTTTATGTGTAGTCCATTTCCATTTCTGTCATTGAGTTATGGTTCCCAGAAATGATTGTTGCTTTCTTTTTTTCTATGTGTCTGCCATTGTGAGGTTAGATCCAGTTACTCCAGAAAACTTGAAAAATGCATTACAGTTGTACCCAACAGCCAAACAAAGCACGGCACACAAACATAGGCGTTTTTGGAAATCCTTTCAGCGATAAAACAGTCAAGCGGCTGTATACATTTATGTATCTAATTGTTGCTATGATCTAAAATGTAAATAGACCTGTAAGCTAAGACAGCACCATCCCATCCATCCATCCATCCATCCATCCATCCATACTGCTTATTCCCTGATGGGGTCGCGGGGGGAACTGGAGCCTATCCCAGTGGTCAACGGGCGAGAGGCAGGGTACACCCTGGACAGTCCACCAGTCCATCGCAGGGCCACACACAGGACATACAAGGACAAACAACCACTCACACTCACATTCACTCCTAAGGGCAATTTCCCCAATCTCCAATCAACCTAACATGCAGGTTTTTGGACTGTGGGAGGAAGGCAGAGAACCCGGAAAGAACCCACGCAGCCACAGGGAGAACATGTAAACTCCACCCAGAAGGGCCCTTGTTCCCCCGGGATTCAAACCCAGAACCCTCTTGCTGGGAGGCGACAGTGCTAACCACCACACCACCGTGCCGCTCACAGCACCATCCCTTTTTTAAAAAAGCCTGTCACTGCCAGATAAAAATGGAGGATAGCCTTTATACTTTTCTTGAACTAAGGAGATGTTTGAGCACAATCTGATGTTGCAGTTCGAAAAATATATATATATTTTTTTAATATATTCACTTCTATACGTTAAAGTTAGAGTGAGATATTCTATGTTAGCTGAACTGAAGTAGCACTCCCAAGTAGATTTTGCATGGTCCTCTGGCTTCTTTTTACCTTGTAAAGCTTTAATGATGTGATGCCATCATTAGAAGACAATCACATGTTTTGGTGACACGTTCAAGCTGTGCAGGTCTTTGTTTGACTTCTGGTATTTTGGGTTTCATTATATATGTTCCTCCTTTCTCTGCTTCTCTCTACTTGTTGGGATATGTTGTTTTCTGGTTGTTTTCACCATTTGTAGTTTCTGGGGTGAATGAGTCATACCTCAGTAAAATAGCTCTCTATTCTATTCTCTAATACCGCCTGCATTTTTACGGATTGTAAAATGTAAATAATGTTACAAGCTCAGTGTGGCATCTTAGTATTCGAGTGTAAATTTGCACACATTTACGAGCTGTATTCTTGCATCTTCAAATGACATAAAAAGCAGGACAGAGGTTGTTGGTTTTTTGAAAAAAGGATGCTTGCCTCCGAGTGTAAGCAGGCGATTAGTGTAGGTGTACATGTGTGAAAACAAGGGTGCATGCAATGATGCCTGCAAGGAGAGGAGAAGAGAAAGAGGTTGGAAAGAGAGGTTGTTGGCAGCATTGTGGAGTTGGGCTGATTTATCTTCCCACATTGTGACTCACCATTTGTCAGCCACACAGTTTACATTTTTTTAAAGCTGCTACTAAAATGAACAAGGAAAATTATGGAATACTGGGGAAAAAAGAAAAGAAAGAACAAGAGATAGGAAGGGATGAGAGGGAAAATAATTACATAACTGTTTGAGATTTTAGTAGGTGGAGTATCAAATGTCACGTCCTCTGTAACACTCGATAGCCTTTGTCAAACCTTCTCTGCTTCTCTGTTTGCAAGTTTGGGCAATGTGGAGCTCATACGATAGATAACGAAGATTCATGAACTCCATTTGACTTAACAGTATATTATCAAAGCAGAAATAAATCTGCATTAATATCCAAATGAAGCACAGTAAATAGTCAAACAGAGCTCCTTTTAAGCAAAGGAAACTGCTGAGGTATGAAATTACAAGTGAACACCACATATATTGAATATTTTAGCCACCTTACAGCTTTAGCCTGCATCACTACAGTTACATTTTCATAAATTATATCATGCTGCAGGAGTTTCAACTGAGATGTCAGCATTGTTTGAGCACCCCAAGGTGAGTCAGGCGGGCAGGCAGGTGCAGCTCTGGATTACATTTGTTAATTCCAGGGTTTTTTGGTAAAATTGAAAAAAAACAGGGCAGGTGCAGGTGGTGACCTTCAACTTTATCACCAATCCTGTAAAAAAATCAATCAACTCAGCATCCACTTAACAGTTCTTGACACCTTAATACTATAGTATCAAACCTTCCCTGCAGACTCTTGATGAATCAATCAGCTGTATTGACTTATTCCAGTATGTGCACTTTTATTTATGTTGAAAACTGCAGTTTGCAAGAGTCCATTTTCACTTGGTGCCTGGTCTGCTGTGTTGGTGCCTTTTTGCTCCACTTTTTACAGCATTAATAGACATCCTGATTTCAGCAGGTTCAGGGAACACTTCTTGAAACAAGAAAATTAACCAAACTGCTTGTAAGTAAAGGGCTATTGCATTGTAATGAGCCTGTGTGTGGCTTTTTCATTCTCAGAGCTGAGTTCAGTCTTTTCTCACATTATAAACTCAATACTAAGGGAATGGGAAGACTCTGTTCATTGAAATCCAGAATTAAGTAAAAGGTAGCTCTTTGTCTTTAATGTCAAAGCAAGTGCCCTGAAAACAATTGCTAGTTTCCTTTTACTGAAACTACGATACTGTTGAAGAACTCTACTGCATTTACTCTTTTAATTCCAAATTTCTTTCATTTGAATGAATCGATTGTTCATGTCACAGCAGTGTTTTTGATTGAAGAATGTGCTGACTGGCACAGAATAACCTTGTTGCACTTCCGGTCACTTTAGGACATGTGTACACTCAATACCTGGCAAAAAGCATCATGACTGGCAAATACTCATTAGAAACAAGAGAGGGCCATATTTTTATCTTCTTGCCTTATAGGATGGAATGATTTTGAATTCTAAAGCCATGCTTTCATGTGTTAAGTTGCCATACATTGTACTCATCTAAGAGTCATCACGGTTAATACAGACAGTTGTTCCCTCACAAGTGGCTGATTGAATTTCCATTTCCTTCCAATCAGTGTCTGACTCTTAAAAGCACTTGATAAGCACAGCAGAACACTTTGTGATACCAAACAGAACGGTGTTATGGATATTTTCTTTCAAATGTGATGTTTGCAGCTTTTGAGGTGTTCATTTCTTGATTGCCAATGAAAGCTGCGTCTGAACATATAATTGTTTTGCCTTTTTAGGTAAGCATCATGCGAATTCCTGCAAAAACAAAACTATAGGCATTAAAGGGAACATAATCATTCCAACATGAGAGATCTGGACTTGATTCAAAGGTCTGGTGCATTCCACCATCATTTGAATTGAATGCTGGATCAAACATCCAAACCTTTCAACAGCATTTGTATGCAAACATTATCATATGATTTATCATATTAATCGTGCAATGCTGTCTGAACAAGGGAAACAGCAGGGTCGGAGTTAAAACTACACACAGACTGCTCAGATTAAGATTAAAATGCATACAATTCAGAAGAGACAATGATTCATCTTCATCACCACTCATCACTAAAGCTTATCAGTGAATAAAACAGTCAATATGGTTTGTGCCAGCAATAAACTGGAAAACTGAAAATGAACAGGAAAAACTAAGTTAGAGGGAGATCTTCTCCACCATCTGGCAAACATTGCCAACAGCAGTATCTGCAGTGAGTGCAGCTTTCACTCCGCTGTTTGTCTCTGGAGCAACACTTCAGTTAGCAGAGCTGACATGTGCAAAGGCATCACAGTTTCTGGCCAACATTCTGCACTGACACAAACCGAAAGTTTCAACACCTCAAGTGATCCTCAATAGATAGTGGCATGGACTTTGCTCGTCACTTAACTGATCACAGGAAATGGGAATGTAGAAGTTAAAGGCAGTTTGGCACAGGTGACAGGAGATCCTTGTGAAATAAAAAACAATGATAGTTGTTAAAGTGTCTTGTCGGTATAAATGGAAATGTTAGTAATAAACTTGTTTGTTGGTTTTTGTTTAGTAGTTTTGAAGATTCTCATATTCAAGCCACCTGCTAGGGTCATTGTGTTTTTGTAGAAAAGTGTTAATTATGTGTACAAAAGAATTCAACACTTGGAGGATTCCATCCAAATCAGAGTTTGTAAATCCCTATTCAGGGAAGCGGGAAAAAGGTGAAAAGTCACTTTAAGGTCAGGAGAGTTTGTGTGTGTTAGTGTGAATCTGTATGCTTTGAAATTCTGTCTCGAGGGACACAGATGAGTGTTTAAAGGGATTAAGAACTGCAGGAGTGGGATTTTAAGAAAGTGAGTTGTTTTTTTTCTGCAGTTATGCTCTCACATCTCTGGCTTGAATGTGTTCAGTGGGCAGTGAAAAAAAAGTAGCAAGTAAAGTCGGTCATCGACCGGAGAGATACCACTGTGTATCTCTCTTGTCCTGTTTTTAATGGACAAACCCGAAGTCCAAATCTTAAGTTTTCCAAGATGTTTGCTTATGGATCTTTTCCTCTGAAACACCTGGCTTGAGTTCATTCTGAGTGATTAAAATAGAACTGAGGAAGAGTGACACACATCTCACAGATTAAGCATTTGCCTTGAGCACACAATTTCTCACAGTTACCTTTTTTTGTTTGAATATTCCGTGTTCTGCAAAGAAGAAGGACATTTCTCCATTTGGTTGAATATTTTCTCCAAGGGGAGGAGTTTGTTTTATACAGATATTAATTAATACATATTATTTTCCTCCAGCAGCAATTGTAGTGTCAATATCCACACAGCTTGATGGCAAATCAAGGGGTGACACTTGATATAGACTGCTCATTTAAAAAAAATGATTGAGAAAACTGATTTTGAAAAAGAAAATCAATCTTTATAGGCCTGAGAATGGTGATTAGATTTTTTTTAAATGGCTGTGTATAAATGCTGTATTAAGGGCATGATTATTTGATTAGAAGTAACCACTTTAAATAATCTAATTTAATAACTATTCATAACAAGTTCTGTTCTGGCATTTGTGCATTCAAGCAGTTCTAAAAGTCATGCACAGACACAACGTGGCAGCATGGATCCTGTAAGGCTGTGCTCATATGTTTTACGCCTCCACACATTTCCATGCACCCATTGCTGACTGTTACTCCACATGCAGTAAGGATTAAAACTGCAAATTTGCATTTGTGAATAAAAGTTGATGCAAGAGGACTTAAGCTGTGTTTTGGGAGGTATTAAATGTAAAAATTGCTTCCTTTTATTTCTGGAAACGAGGTGCAAAGTGATTAAGCATCTCAACATTACTTTCAAAACCTTTCCTAAGCTTTAAGTTAAACCTTAGTAAATCACAAAAATTCCCTTTAAATCACTGGAAGCTTAGTGGCTGTGACATTTTCTATTTAGTTTTTTTGTTTTTTCCTTCCTTCTCCCCTCAAGCCTTTCTTTTCCATGTATACTGATAATAATGTGTCATTTAATATATCCCTTTTTATCATAACCATCCTACTTATCATCCTTTGCTGTATTTTTTACCAGTAATCTCTGAGAATCTACCCTTGATTTTAATGTTTGCCACAGTCTCCATGAATTTTCCCTCTCTCTCTCAAATATTCCCCTCATCTACATTTGTCTTTCTTGCAGTTCACCTTCATTCAACCATGTTTGCGATGGCCATCATTATCTTCCGCTCCCCTGCTCTGACTGTCACCCCAGTTCTTTTTTCTTCACCAAATGTCTCTGCCTAGATGGGGATGCATTGAAGCAGGCAAAGAGGCAAGCTGGGCCTGGCTAAGGGTCATAATGATGGTGCTGGATTCTATAAAAAGCCTGCAGGCTGCTGAATCGATAGCTCCAGTTTTCCAATTGCACCTTACCCACAGACAGAAAGAAGATCTTGAGGTTTCAGTAGCTGCAGCTCTCTGTCTGTGCTCTGCCTGTGTGCGCTATGTTTTTCTGGAATCTGCTTCACTATAAGTGTGATTCTTGATTGGGAGGGTATGCATCCAGGCAGGCATGTATCACAGTAGGGTCTTGTATTAGCAGCACTTAAGTCTTTGGAGCATAAAATCTCCCGAGGCTTGTCACTTGACACATACCCCAGCTCTGATTTTTCAAGTCTTAAAACAAAAACGTCCATGAGATAGATGCATGTCCCAGATGAGGAGACATTTTATTTTTATGCTGCTATTCAAATTTATTTTATTTTATTTTTATTTTTTATTACATGAGAATATATGAGTAGAAGAGTAATTTAGCATCTGACATTGCCTCGGCTTTGTAGCATTGAAAGTGCTATTTGTGGTTCCCTATGTATGTTCTGTTAGGAATATTGGCTAAAAATGTTGTTTAATATTTTGAGAGTTTCATAATAATTTCCTTTTATGGGTATCTTCCAGGCATTATTTGCGCTTTATTGAGCTTAATCGGCGGCTCACTTATTTATAGCAACTGAAAGTTGCCAATACAAGATTCATCAACAGAAGAGATTAAAACATTTTTTACAGAATTATTCTATGCGATAAACTACTAGAAGTATTTTTTTTACCTTGAAAGACACATCAGTCCGCTGCAATTTTTCTGTTTACCTTTGTACCGAGAGCCTGTCTGTACTGCAGTATCTCTCCAGCTTCTGAAGGACAGGTTTACGTCCTCAGAGCAGGTTATCAGCAGGTTTATTGCACTCTGAGCTGTTCATTAAGATGGAGCCATGGATGTACAAAGTGTATTAGTTGTGTATGCATGTGACTGCAGTGAGTGGTCATTCTTTGCTGCATTGTACAGTGGCTTTTCAATGGCACACCCTATAATAGTTCTGTTATATATATATATATATATAACATCTTTTTTTAAACAGTGACCATTATCTTGTCTTTGTAGGAATAAAAGATTAAATTGAAGTTAATGAATTTGGGCTCAGTTTTCACACAGCATTTTTTTTGCAGGACCTAAATATATAAAAAAATAATCAGAACACCTGCTAACATCTAGCTTTTCACTGTGGTGCTAAAGGACCCAAAGGACATGCAGTTTTATTACTCTACCAAAGTAGAGGCTCCAGTTCCAAGTCTCCATGGTAGCTGATGCATCACATGTTGAAGTCTAGTCAAAAATAAAAGAAAGTTGTACCTATCGGAAATTGTGATCCATCACAGCGTGCAAGATAGTGTGTTACATCATTCCTTCCTGCTGAGGTGGCTTACAGGGTTACAGGGAGGAAATTGTATCTACCAGATATAACTCAAGTTCATCTGTAGCCCTCAGTGCAATGAGGGTAAGCACGCCCCAGCTGTCAAAGGGAGTGGATTGCCTTGTACTTCCAGGTTCACCTGCATTAGGAAGATAATTGAACAAATACAAAGATGCACTAGAAATCTCAGAGAAAGGAACTTAAATTTTACAGCTAACATGAAAACATTATTCCGTTTTTTAAAGAAAGACTAAAATGTTACCCCTCCATTAATTTCTAACTAATATCAGAAAATTACAGTGTATCTCAAGGCTACAAAAAAGAATGAATCAAGAAACAAGTCAATAAAAATAAACTGACAGAATATTCTAAAATATTTTTTAATTCTCAGGGTTGGATACAAATTTGGTATATTTCGGTTTCATTTAGATTCTGCCCGTACTGGAGAATGGATGTCAGACAAATATCAGACATCTTTGTTCACTGTATGTACACCAGACTCAGACCAATGTGAGTCTTACCACCTTTTAAATGCAGTTATGTGATGCATTAGCATTCCTTTCTCTTGTCAGGAAACATTATCTGGCAATAAGTAGCATGCTGGTCCAAGATGCAAACAAAGTTTATAAGTTTATTGTAGGACATTTAAGCTTGGAAGGGGTGTGCAAAAGCATAACTCATTTGCTCATTGATGTATTTTTGATACATTTCACAAATTACTTTTGTTGAGGAAATATTTAACATTAATTATTATCATGAAAATATGCAGCAGAGTGTAAAATGAATGAAAAATTGAATGGTGTTCATGAGCCTGTCATGCTTTCAGTTTGAAACTCTTTAACTCACAAGAGACAGAATTTTCCAGTACATTTATTTAGCCATAACAAATAGAGAATGCAACTGTACATAATGGTACAACGGGAGATTTCCATTAATTTCCATTAACTGGCTTCCCAAATTAATACTTTTGCTTTTGCTGGCAATTTTTGCCACACTAAGAGCCCCACGACTTGTGTTGAAATCTGATTATGTTTTAGATCAAAATTAAGCACAAATGCAGTCATTTCTAAATTTTTTACAAACATTCAAGCACCATTGTATTTACATCCAGCTGCCAACACAACATTCGCACACAGACTTTTCTGTATCCACTCGGCTATGAGATGTTTGTGCTCCAATCTAAAATTGCCCAGCTGTGTCCCAACTGCTCCACCAGCATTATTAAACGCACACAAAACAGTTATTATACACTCTCTTGTATACACACCAAAACACACGCTACAAACAGACATGTGCACACATGACACAAAGATGGAGGTAATAGAGAGAACAATGATGGAGGCAGGATGAGAGTAATTAGATTCACAGAGGAAGAAGAGATTTTGAGCATGGATTGGGAGTTAGACACACATTTGAAGACCACAGCGGTGTAATTTTGAAGAATTGCGTTTACTTAATCAAGATCCAAATTTAACGTCAGCACTTTGAGCGACCAGCTACGCTCAGGGTATCAGGAACATTGCTCGTAAATACCTCATCCTTTGTGCTCACCGTGGCTCTAAGCAATAAAAAAAACAGTGACAAATTGGAATATTATTAAAGTTGCCTTGTGTCACATCTAAGGCGAACTATTAGACGTAAAGTAAAGTAATATTCATAGTCATGGGCTCTTTGTAATATTTTCATTAGCATTTTAATACTTTTAGAGTCAAATACATATTTCGGAGTGAGTTAGAGCTTTAACCATCAGAATAATTAAAGTTCAAGTATTTCCAGCATTTTCCAGAAAATGTAGGATTTAAAATGTTACTGATATTGGTTAGTGTTTGCAATATCATTGGTTGTTATCAAGACATTCTTATGAAGTTTACCATCCATTCCTTGCCAGTTTGTCTGGCTTTGGGCCACAAACTGGATCTAAACGCTTTGGCTAAGCTCTCTATGTGCGCTGTAATGTTGTGAGTCATACGGTTCACTAAACAATTTGGCAGACTTTTACTGAACTATGGATGTCTGCCCCTTTATATCAGTCCACATTCCAAAGAATGTACATACACAGAGTGTGTGCTATATTACACACTGAATGAACAAGTTTCTAAATGTAAAATACTATCTGTATTCACGCCCACATTCACAATCATGAAGTCGCTGTAAAAAACAGATCAATTGATGTCTTCTTTATATATTCAACTTTGGAACACATCCCAAATTGAGATAGTTAAAGAGCAGAAAGATGGAGATTAGTGTACTTATTAAGGAAACAGCAGGATATACTGGTAATTAGGAATGTTCTGCCTACACTTAATGTCAGATTAATCCAAGTTTGTAATGCAAACAAACACACCTAATGGGGAAAAAGTTAAATGGAGTCCTCTGAATTTAGTTTTAAATATTTTCTGAGATACTGATGCTTTAAAATATTTATCACATCCACTTCTATCTTTGTTCTGAACTGCACATAGCCTACCAAGTTCTGAAGATAGTTTTAAGGCTGCAAAGGCAAAATTGAGATTATATATTACATTTTAGAATGATTTGTTCCTCAAGATTGCTTTGTCCTTATCAGAGTAGTTTTTTCTTCTTTCAAACTTGAAATTTGGTATATTTGGAACGCTTACTTGATCATTGGTCTGAAAGGAGACTATTTCTCTTGAACAGATTTTCCATTTTACATCAAGTGATTTCTTGTTTTTTCATGTGTATCGCTGGCAGCAAGAGCCCATGTTCCATTAGCACGAGCGTAAAGAACGAAGGGAATCAGCAGATCTAAACAGACACTGTGCGCAGAGAACACATGTTTTTCATTTCAAGACTTAAACATGGTGTGGTGGTGAGTAAAGAGTGGTCTGTTTGTGGCTCAGCGACAGTGACTGAGGAACCAAGATCAGCAGGTATTATGTGAGTGGCAACGGCCTCCATGGCAGAATACAGGTAATCTCTAACAGATTGTGGATTGTGTCTCAGTCTGCCCTGTGGCTTTGTGGTTTTGGACTGATATAGAACAGGGAAGCGGTGAACAAGGGAGGGGAGTTTTCTCATTGCCTGTGAAGCAGCTGCACACCTTGAAGCCAAGCGGAGCTTGTTAGTGTAAATGTAATCTAAGCAAACTAAGGGGAAAGGACTCGGGGTGCGTTAATTGTGAATCATGAAGCACATGCCAACTTCAATTATTCATAGTAAAAACCTACTGTGATGCACCGAGGCAAGGAGCCAAGCAAGTTTTGAAATTATTTGGACCTATTATTTGGACCTGTCGTCATTTTTGTATGTGCGCATAATTTTCTCTGGAATTAAGACACCGCAGTCGTTCTTTCCTCCTTTCTCTGCTTTGCGCTGCAGACGGTAACAGCACAGCATGGATGGGATTAGCTGCTTATCATCATGGTGAAGTGAAGCTGTGAGGCTGCAACAACACAGAGTCAAGCCCCAAAACTGCCTTGTATGTACAGTGATTAGGGCACTGAATGAGCCTGTGTTCTTCTCTGAGTATAGATGTGTCAGCATCTTTCTGTAGTGGACATTGCTCTGAATTCTAAGTATCGGGCGCGGTAAAAACAATAGAAAACAAAGTCCAACTGCACTGTTTGATGCCATGGAAAAGGGCCACAGGACTTATGGTATTATGTTACTCTTGGAGAGCTTTCCTTGCAACTTTGTAGAAATTCTAACCATTTTATGCCCGTTTTTCTTCCCTTGTTTTTGCTAAAGTTGTCCCCATTGCTACATTTGGATGAAAGAAATGAGTGTTTTATACGGCAGTGTGCCAGATATAATGTTTTTCCTGCTGAGTTAATTAGACATATTTGATTGTAGTCTTTCATGTGCAGGTCTGAACATGCTATTTGGCTGTTTATTCACAGCTGGGGAAGTTAGTGAATTTTTATTGTAATCATAGCCTTTTGCAAATTGAACAAGTTTCTAATCTTTGTCTAAAGGAAAATTAAGCATACAGAGAAAAAAAAGTCATAAATCCTTATCCTAAATAAGAACTTTTTTTGGCTTAAGTGTTTCCAAGATTTTAAATCCAGTAATAAAGCAAATGATACCCTTTGAAGTTATGTTTCTGTGTGCTCCACTTAGAGATGGACACAACAAAAAAGATGGAAGAAATTTTGAGAAAAGTGAATTTGTGTATCTCAAGCTATAAATGTGATTAATTCTATTCTATACAGTCCCAAAATCCATCCATCATTGTAGATTAACGTCCACATCATTCCAATTGAAATATGTCTTTGTGAATTAATAACACTTTTGATTTTCACATAATAGCTCAAGAAAATCTGACATTGAGAAATTCTTTGCTGGCAATTTCTCCTGTTGGCTGGCAGCTGGCAGCAAAAACTCCTGTGTAAATGGAGGTGACTTCACTTTTGCATAAGCTTGTGTTTTGACAGCATCTTGTGTTTTGATGTGTCCCGAGTGTGATGTGAATTTGAATATGATGTGCACACAGACACCCCTGTCGGGGCAGAAAATGATGTAGAGTGACAGAAATGGTTTTAGTCCACCATTCCCTTTCAAGTTGGCTCTTGAGTTCACAATTCCTTTAGTGAACACATCTTGCAATGCTCATTCAATTGATTTAAGGTTGTCTCAACTCAAACGAAAACTTTGTTTGTTACTTATATAACAGCTTTTACTCATTAATAAAAATTACTCAATATGTTGTATCATTTTGACTCATGTCATTATATGCATATTATATAATATATTATATTAATATTATATTAATATTATGGATGATGATTACTATATGTGGTACTGTTGATATGACTGCAAACACGTGTTCAACTGTAGTTTGTGCAAGATATGACATCAGTGCCCAAGCAAAAACAAATCTGACTCATTTTGCCTTGACTGACATTTGGAGTAGTTTTCCGTTTAAGCCTTTAATGCTGGAAGCCACCAGCAGTGTGGGCATTCAGAGCAGAAGGATGTATTGACTGCTTCGTGTCCACAGGCCATTTCCTTCTGTTCTGTGTATTGGCACAGGTCAAATAGCAGACATTTCTCTGTGGTTTGGTGGCTTGCTGTTGGCACTTGAGCACAAAAGGCCTCCACTCTCTGAATAAGCTTGAACATTTGCTATTTATTTTTTCCTTTTTATTTATTTATTTATTTATTTGATTTGGTCCAGTTGAATTGTGCGAAAGTTAATGAAAAATGACTTGAGCTAAGATAATTCAATACATACCGGAAACCTAAAAACTGCCTCAAAACACTTCTCTTTGAAACTGAGATGTAATGGAATTCAATATTAACCTTTAATGCCAACTGTTTTGATTTATCTTTAGTTTAAAGGAATGAAAAAAAACAGACTTTCAACATCAGTCCATTTCGTGGCGTAATGGGTGGATTATTTGTCGGTATAATTGCACAGAGTTTTCTCAGGTGAGTAAAGTAGAAATCTGCAGGTAGTGCGTGTTCCTCGTGCTTCCATCTCCTCTGAAGATTATTTTCGGCTTCCTTGGCTGAGCCCCAGCTGTGCAGGACTTTCAGTCTATCACACATACATAATCGGTGCAAGCAGAGGCAAACATAGACCCACACCTTAGACAGCTGTCTGACAGCAGCCTTGAGTTTGTCAAGGGTACATTCCTTACATCTCAGCATAGTGTTTGATGTCTGAAATGGTTCTTTATCAGACTGTTTACTTCACTGGTAAATAATGATACGGTTTTGCAGATCAGATTCCAGTTTAGTGAAAGAATAAACAATGCAATGCAGTGACAGAGAAGGATACATTTTGAGAATGAATAATTTAAAGCACCATTTCTTTCAAGTTGTTAAATTTAATTATATGGATAATGATCAGTTCCAAAGAACATGGTGTCTGACAAACATTAAAAAAAAGATTTTATACTGAAGGCTTTAGGTTTTTGCATGCAGTGTGTGAAGGACAGCACATCCACCTATGGTTAGTTAAAGGTAACAGCTATTTTTTAAGAATCTGAAATCAAATAAATCTGACAGTAGCCTAAAGTTTGCGGTCGTGTTTTCAACCATGAATTCTCAGAATCTCCTTCCTGAGTGCACCCGATATGTACAGACTAGTTCACCAGTTGTCTGCTTCTTAGCCTGTGGGTGCTGTCTCTGTAGATGTGATAAGTCTGTTCAGCAAGACTGTTCCTTTCTGCCCTGTTGGCTTCAGAACACATTTTGAGATTGTCATGAAAAGCATTTACTCTGTTTTTTTTTATGATTGTACAGTGGAAACATTTTATCACAGGAAGTGATTTAAGAGTCCAAAACACATACTTAAATAATAATTCAGTGATAATGCCTTTCTGGGGTTTGGATGGTACATTATAATATATGTGACTGTATAGGCTCCTGAAAAATATGTTTATACATAAAAACATCCAGGCAAAATAACAGCAATTAAATTTTTTTTGTCCTTTCACTGTCAGTTAAAGTGGTTCTCTGGCCTTATTTCTAGATATTTTGATATCTAAATCTTCTTTTTCTATGTCAACAAACAGCTATTTTGCAGTCATCTTACCCTAAGCTGTGTTCAAGGTGTCATAGGAAGCCAGTGATGCTAAATAAAGTTGACAGAAATCCCTTTAGGGAGAACAGGAGGGTAAGCTATCCAGTCACATCAGACCACAAGTTTTTGTAATGGAACAATACTGCTCATATGTGCATGATATTATTAGGTATTTGAAAATAAATCAGCTTAAGAAATACATAAATGTTTCTTCAATTGAGAGAAATAATACCACAGATGCTAAGCATTCTATATACTAGTTTGAACAAATTTGTCATATTTTGAAACAGCCCATTTATGATTAGGTATTAACATTTTATATAAACATATCAATAAAGACCATTTTGGATAGATGTCTATTGTATTTGTCACGTCTTGGTACATTCTGCTTCCCGCAGACTGAACACTGAGTCGTCTTTTGAGTAGCTTATATTTGACGGGAAAAAATAATGAATAGAAAGAGAGAAAACAAGTTGTGTTATTTTTCCTTTGTTGGTCATTTCTGTTTTGTGTGTTGAGTAATTTTAGCAGCATGCTGCAGAGGATTCCAAACAAACTGTAGTGACTGGAAAACAGTTCCTGAGTCAGATCTACCAGTCTCTATTTTCACATGAAGTCATTTCCCTCTCCTGCTGATTTCCACCTGCTTTGAAATATGTACATTGAAATTTTGCTTCCCCGAACAACCATATCTTGTTCCAGATCAAGCTGTATGTTTATGTACACAGCTACTGTATTTCTGAGACCATTCTGGGATATTGTGTTCATTTATATGCTCAAACATGGCCCCAAATCAAAATGTTCATACAGAGGCAGTTTAGTCGCAAACAGCTTTAATTATTCATTTCAAAATAAAAATAGAAGTATGTTGCACACACGCCTATCATTTCATGCATCAGTATGCTGAAAGAGCAAAAATATAAACAATACTGACATTTGAAGGGGATAGAAAAGCAAAGAAAAGAAAGAGGAGAAACTGAAATAACTTCTGTTTCACTCCTTCTTTTCTCTAATAGATACTCTATAATCATGTGTTACACCCCAAATGTACGTCTGTGCCCCTCCTTGACTCTGTGCCATCAGACTGGGGAGACCAGGGGTGGATTGCTACTGTCAGCATGAAAGTGGTGCAGCTGTTCTTCAGCTTCAGTTTCTCATCAATGAGGTAAGCCATAAATCTTCAACAATGTTTCCATCAACATTTCCAGAAATGGAATGATAGAATGTATCTTTAATTTGGTTTTGTTACATATGGAAATGCATTTATCTGAATTAATTTCTATTTGAAGCAACAATTATGAGGCAAATCACAACATATTTCACCTCAGCTGACTTTACATGCTGAGTTTTTCTAACAACAATAAATCCCAGAAAGGAAAAAAGGCATATATGTGAATGTGGGCCTTTTTTGGAGTGTTTTACTGATTGTCATCAAGTCTAAAGAGAAAAACTTCAGGTCTGACTCACTGCTCTGCCTTTTTTAATAGCTAAATACCAACTGCTATTAATATCCAGCGGTAAGCTATCCAACAAGTCTAATGCAAATCCTAACAGAATGATCAGCGACTGTCTGCTACAGATAAGAAGCTGACTCCTCATGAGTGCTTTACCAAGGCCCACTTCAAAATAAACATTAACAGAATCCCCTTTAAGCAGTGATAATTAATCATTTAGCTGCAGCAGCACGAGCTCCTTCCATTGTTAATCCACAAGCATTTCCAAATGCTTCTGTTTGGCACTGCCTGTGGTAACAGTAACGCAATCCCAGCAGCTAGAATGGTGGACCATATCAGGGCCAACAAGACGGATTCTGCTGTGATCCGCCTTGCCAGGCACGCCTTGGAAACACTTGCCAGGAGTATCAACTGTTCCCTTTACTTAACCCAGACTTTAATGTGCCCCTTTGCTATGAGGTAATCAATGATATACACTTAATCTGTGAAAGGTCTCGATGCTTTGGCTCATTGGTTTATATGGTGTATGCTTAATGGGGTACATTAGCTAAAAATCAATTTCACTAAGAAGAAGCCTGTCTAAAAGTTGTACTAGCAGAAAAGCGTACATTCACTGGAAAACTACTTGTGTTTGAAATAAGAAACAATGCAACACTGGAATTTTAAATTGATATACTGCAGTTACGGGTATCAAGTTTTTTTTTTATATATCTGAATGAGCTGAAAGCCAAGGAGCCAAAAGGCAGTATGAATTTTACCTAATGATTATTACTTACCTAAGAACACATGCCTTTTTTCCTTTTTCATTTTACCACCTGTTTCCTTTAGTTATTGACACACCAGTGCAGCTTGGGCTTGTACATGGTGCTGAACTGTCAAGTATTTTCAAACTTTAAAAGCAGTCTAATGTCCCGTTTTAAGAGTGAGCTAACAAAGTACTGTAGGCGTAGTAGGGGGAAAATGGTTCTCATGTTAGGAAAGGAGCAGAAGCCAGGTCACACGGGTCTCAAACATAAAGCTGCTTCTGTCCTCTTCCCCCTCTTTGATTCTGTGGTAATCTCTCCTCCACCCTCTTTTTGCTTTCACATCTTTCCCCAGTCTATTTCGTTTTAAGCCCACTGGCTCTTTCAGCCCACTTCTCCATCACTCACTGACCTACTTTTGATGTGTCTGTGCCAAATAGAGGTGGATGGTTTTGAAGAGGGCTTCCCGTTTTTGCGACAGGTATCGACTTTGTATGTGGGAGTAGCCATGTGTGGAGGTCTAAAGTATCCAAATGTTTTCGGACTAGTGCATCAGCGTGCGTGTAGTTGGCATCTGGTGTGTTTCAGCTACGTTATTGTGAAAACACGCATCTGTGTTCAACTTGTGAACCACTCAAACTGTTTTTTGAGCGATGTTTAGTTGCTGCTTTTACAAACTGACTTTAGATTTTAGGAGCCATGCAGAGTCCTTAATGCACACATTAGGAAAATCTATCATTTCTTTCACACAGACACCACACAATTGAAGTTTAATTTTCAAGATTATTACACGATAATAATATCATAACATGTCAACCTCAAAAGCTTCTCAGTCGCTATTTTCCCGTCATTGAAGGATGATCATTGTCGGTTTGGGTGTCCCTGAGCACCTGACCATTTGATGATGAGTCAGAGGGCTAATGATGCTTTCATTTCCGAACTTGCCATGTGACTACTTAGCCATTTCAAATCATAATATTTCTTAAGATTCATAATGGATTTACTCGTCTTTCACTAATAAAAACAAACACGAGAGATGTGGCCAGTAATTATTCATCCATCTGTAAGGCACTATCTACATGAGGTGTATGTTGATTGGATAGTTTTACTTTCTTCAGAGTAATTGCCCCCCCCAAAAAAAAATATGTCAACAATACAAACAAGCAAGTTAGGGAATGCTGCCTTACTTAGTTAGGCAGAATAGTAAGTTCAAGGATGGGATATGTAATCATCAGTAAGTTAGGTTAACATTTTGAGAGTGAAAATATGCTGCTGCCATTTAAAAGAGATAAAGACCAATATTTTTAAACATACTCATCCAAATTAGCTTTACATATAGAAAAATGTGGGCATCTTCTCTCCAAAGAATGCCGTTACTGTGAATTTTTGCTCATGTTCAAAACTTCACAGTCTGTAATGTCTAATCTGAGATTGCTGTTTTTATTGAAAGAAAATAGAGCTAAAATGCATGAAAAAGTCATCATTTCCTCTGTACAAGCCCCTTTTAATCCCCTGGAAAGCAATTATATGTAATGATAAAATTGAAATGAATGACACTAAATTGAGAGCGCTCAGTAAGGTAAGATTGGAAAATGAAAAGGAATGGAGGATGTCAGACATTCAAATTTTCTTCACATATCAAGTAATTATCAGCCCATCCCCCACTGCACGTATTTAAAATGTATGAGCCGCATCCTGACTATTTCTCAGTTTTGATGTGGGGCAGTACAAAAAAACAGGCAGTGAGTGGAAAATGCTCTAATTCCTTTTCTTCATAATGTATGAAGAACTAGTCAAAATAAACTGAGGGTCATCCTCTTAAATTCTCAGATAACAGCACCTCATAGGGTATTTTTTTACTCCAGTTTTTCTTGTGGAATGAATTATTTGAGAAATGAGTGCAAAATATTACCAGTATCGGAATGAGTTTGGAAGCAGAAACAGTACTATAATATCTTGAAGCATATGATTATGTCTTTAATCTAAAGCTAATTCTTCCTGGGCTTTATTTTTCATTTTTCTCACGTTCATTTAATCCAATGTACAGGTATTTTTACAACTAAGAACGTGTGAGAACACAACAGAGAAGCACAAAGTTAAATTTGTTGTATTTAAAAGTGGAAGTGTTGCTAAAATGTATAGTAGCTGAACTCTGCTGGGAATTCAAAGGTTTTGATAGTGGAAATTGTGCACATTGAAGAAAGTAGGTCTAAATGTGATGGAAATAGAACCGTTTAATCACACAGAAATGTCATATGGTTACATCTTTCAAAAAGGAAGAAAATCTGCTGTTAAAGCAAACAAAAAAAGGCAGCAAAGGGGGTATAATACATTACATCTCAATTGAAATTTAAACAGAATCCCCTCTATTGGTAAAAATGTTTGTATTAAAAAAGAGGGGGAAGAAAATTATGTTGGCTCTCAGATGGCAGCAGATTTGATGGAGCCACCAATTGTCGTTCAGACATTATACTGAATACAGGTGTGCAGTGTTGTTCTACAGTGTTGTTTGACAGCAGTCACCCCAAACAGATCAAGCAATCTCTATGAGTTTGTCCTGTACTTTTTTCTTGTAAGTTTAATTTCTAATTCCAACTTAGACTAAATATGACTCCTACTGTACCCTGTGTACAGGGAGGAAAAATACATGAGCTCCGATGACGTGGGATGTTGAATCAGAATGAGAAACTACAATACATATATAAATATGTGTTTTTTTTGTCTTTGTTCTTTAGGGAGCCCTGGTCACAGCCTGCGCAGATGACACGCTACACTTGTGGAACCTGCGTCAGAGGAGGCCGGCTGTGCTGCATTCACTCAAATTCAACAGAGAGAGGTAGACATGGACTCAGCCTGACAAACAACCCACAGGCAAATCCGTGCACACACAGACACGACACACACGGCGCTCACAAACTCTGAGCTGACTGACAGTCACATGTGTAATTTCAATTGTTCATAGGCAGTCACTGATTTGAGTCTCCCAGCCCACGTTTACTTTGGTTTTCTCTCTGTCTCATGGACTCAGCCAACTGGTCACAAGATGTTTTAGCCGAAAGGCATTGTTTGCTGTTTTAGTCCTGTTGTTCTGTTGAATTGTGGTTACCCATCACACTCACCTTAAGATCATTCCACCTGCCTTTTTCCTATGGTGTATAAAAGGCTTTTGGTTTTTATAACTTTTAGACACTGTGTACTTCAATCATCCCCGGCTGGGAGAAGCTGTTCACCAGGCAAATAATGTGTGATAAGTTGGGAATAATACTGCCTTGTTCCACACTACTGCATGTGTGTTGGTTTGATTCTTGCTCAGATTTTTTTCCCTACATTTTATCCAAAAGGGGAAAATTCTGGAAAAAAACTTGTATCCTTACCTCCCACCTGAAATGAATATATGGGATTTTTTGTGTTTTATGTCGTACCTTTCTTCCTCCACAGATGGATGAAGGAGCACTTTTTGCTAAAGTCAATCAACTACCTCAACCACTTTTTCTCCATCAATAAATGCATAAGCTGTGTCTTAATTGTCTCTTTGTTTTCATCTTACAGAAACAGCTTTCTTTGTTTTGCCATAAAACTGTAATATTTAACACTGAATTCTAAGAATTTCATTAACTCCTTTGTAACTTATAAAAAAGATATGACATGTTTTGTGGCACTATGAAACAGGTTTGGATTTCTTTTTCAGGCTCTTTCTACATTTTTTTACTTTCTACATAAAGCAGTCTTTTAACTCCAGTGAAATGCTAATTTCTATTCATGTGACATGTTCAAGGACCTCTTTTGATATCCCTGCACCATGGAACGTAATGGAATATACTTTGAGCCTATGCTTTTGTTCCAAGGACAACTTTTTTTTTTATTGCAAAAAGTTTCCACAACCCTTTGAGTGTTACCATTAAACGGAAGAGCAAAGAAATAGAGAGTCAGCTTAGAACCTAATCTCTTATATGTGAGATTTTTACTTTATTCAATGCAGCCTCTCAAGTTGGAAACATTTAGCAAATGCTACATCTGAGAACATGTTACTGTTTTAGAAAAGCAATTGGTGATGAATTTCATTTAACTTTTTGTTAAAAATCCAAACGTAAAGAAGTCCTCTTTCTCAGGTTTTTTTATTTTGCTGCTATGATGAACCATACATAAATGCACCACAAGAAGGTGCCTACCTGTAAACCTCTAAACAAACTTTTAAACTTTTGAAGCAATTTTAGCCTCATTACCTAACAGCAATCAAAGTGAGTTATGTACCATACCTGTAACAACACAGTTGCCTTCTACCTGTCTTATGACGCAACCAGGTAGGAGGCAGAGCCACTCGCTCACAGCGGAGGAGCAGTGACTCATCTGCTAAGACAAAAAAGGGTTCCATGACTCATCCATCAGAAGCAGAGCAGTGCCTTTCCATTTAGCTCTGTGTCTCTGGGCCGAACCTCTGACAATTAACACCCGAGCACCTCATCAGGATCCCATAATGTATGAATAAGGTTGTTTTTGTGACAGCTGTCAGCCAGCAGCTTGTGCCTGTCGCTTGCTGTTGACTGGCGTGCTGTTGTCAAAAGAATTTTAGGACAGTCCGAACAAAAAGCGCTTTGCGATGCGTGACACATTTGACAGATACTGCACTGTTCAGCGAATTAAAGGAAGTCATTGGAGCTAATGTAGTCATCATCGAACAACACTTCTGTTCTTTAGTGATACAGTGAGTCATTGCAGGATTCTTTTTGCAGTTGTCATGAGTCATGGAGAGCAAATAGAAAGGTTGACAATTTCCTGAGTGATGCCACGATTTAATTAATCTCTAGATCTGTTGACTTCATTAAGAATGTTTGTTCCTTGGTTGGTGTTGAAAAGGCTTGTAAAATGGAGGGTGAATTGGGCCCCCTTTTGTCTTACTGAACAAGGTATTACATATATAGAAGATAGCTGGTTTTACAGCTACTTGGCAACATGGCCAACATAAACAAGCAGAAAAGGACGACCACAAAAAATGAAGACACTGCTAAACTGGTGTGTACATACCTCTTATTGCATCCTTGATTTGAACAGCATTGGGAAGTATTTAGCAGAGGTTTCTTGATTTATCGGAAAAAATGTTTGCATAGAATGCAAAAGTTAATAAAAAAAAAAGAACAAAGGATGATTGCTTTCACATTTAGTTATTTGTGCTCTACAGTTTTCATCCTGTCACAATCATTTTGCCAGAAAACAACAGTACAAACTTATTATAAATTCACCATTTACATCTACAGATTTTGACATTTCTGCGTTTGTGACCAAAAGTAAAACAATCACATGTTTTTCAAGTATAACTGAATATTATGAAAGGCAGAAGTCTGCATGAATACATGTTACTGGCCCCTTGACAGATATAATTGTATCATTTTCTGGAAGGCCTTAAAGTCCTTATTGAATTTGCTGCCCTCTTCTTTGTCTTCTATCTAATAATCCTGCTACTTGCAGGTGAGTGGCTCCTTACTTGTTACCTCTAAAAGGCCAGTGACTTACTTGGTACTCATCTTTACACTGTATTGAGAATGACATCAACCAATAACAGATTAATAACTCCTTAAGCAGCTTGTTGTGTTACCAATATTGTTTTCAAATCCCATCATGATTGATGGTATGGAAGATATTAGGGGTAAGAATTAAAAACATTCGTTACTGTAGAACTCATATATTTGCTGTTTGCAAGCTTTGAGCAAGAAACAGGTAGATAATGAACTTATGGAGGAGAAGCTGGCGACACGAAAAGCAGGAAATGTGAGGGCGGGCAGTAGCACTAATATGCAGGTGTTACATTGAGTAGGCAGACAAGACAGTGTTCTAAATTAATGCTGACAATTAATGAGTCAAGGTATGGCCTCTGAAAATGAATCACGCATCACAGTTGTGAAGAATGGTAATTACGCTCAGAGTATGTCACAAATTTTGCCTTCCATTCCAGACACTGTATTGAAAACTAAGGTTTGTTTTAATTACCTCATCTTTACTATAATAAAATTACTTCATAGGATATTTCTTCTTTTAGTTTTCTTAATGAAAAAGTTTTGAATGCCTTAACCAAACCAGCCTTTACAGCATGTTCCGGGGTTGACGTGTAGTCAAGGCAACCAACAAAATGGCTTCCACCAAGATGGCAAACATAATGTAAAAATAATGCTGGCAGGGGATTAGAGTCTTTTTTAAGGATTTGAGCAGATTGGTTGCTTATTTTGATTGAAGGACATTTTGATTGATTGGTGTGTATGTGTGTGAGTGTGAGTGCGTGTGTGTGTGTCAGTTATTTCTATTTTTAAATTCTTTCCTGATTCATTCAGCTTGCGTTTCAGAATGATTTTGTTTGCCATGCCTTGTTGACTAGAAAATGTGTGCACAACCTTTGAAAGTAGACACAATTTGGATCAATGTGTGTACAGTGTGTAAGAATGTACTGTACTTATCGAACCCAGGAACTTACCCTCATTCATTCTTGATGCAAAATCAAGTGGAAACGTCTTTGAAATGTTAACGCTCACACTCTTTTTGCTTCTTTGTTCTCCAGGATCACATTTTGTCACCTGCCCTTTCAGAGCAAATGGCTGTATGTGGGGACAGAGCGTGGAAACACACACATTGTCAACATTGAGTCCTTCATTTTGTCCGGATATGTCATCATGTGGAACAAGGCAATAGAACTGTGAGTATCCATTGTTGCAAACTCTAAGAAATAACAGACGTGAGACATGCACTCTATTAGCCAAAAATATCTAGTAGTCAGGCAATATGTTGCCACATTTTGAAGATCAACAGGTTTATTTCACATTCATTCAAAAAGGCATAAACTGTGTGGCCAGTCTTTTGAGAAAGCACACTGAAGTGCTGCTGTCAAACACTTTTTCCTAATACTTTACATAATTATTAATTATTCTAAAAACCTGTCCTTCAACATGAGCCTTTATTCCTTTGACATGAACTTTTGATTGTGGATGTATGCGTGTGTTGACTGTACAGCTGACATATACAGCAGATTGACAACTTGAAGCGCCACCATGTCCACAAATGGTGTTCAGTGGCATTGTGTGCCCATTTTCCTTGGTCTCACCCACCTACACACCACTCTTTTGGTGTCACCCTGACAAGTTCCTTGCTGCAGTGTCAGTCAGAAGTCACTCTTTTACCAAACCATCTTGTTGTCTTGTGACAGCCCAAACTATAGTGAGCAGTTTTAACACTGATGTGTATGTGTGGGAGGCCTGTCTGCCAGTCAGTTCAAATGTCTCAGAGGCAACAACTTGTTTTTATAGCACCGACTGGTAAACATGCAAGACTGCTCCTCTTGAGAGCAAATGGTTTAAAACTGTTATTTGCAAATTCATCAAAGAAAGAACCCAGCAAACTAGAAACTAACAACATAAAACCGACAGTCGTGTTTGTCTTGTTCTGCTTAAAATTTGCTCATATCTTTTTGGATTTGAATCCGTTGAATTCTCTGAAGCCCTCTGCACCATGACTCTTGTATAGTTGTTTTTTTACCCCCCTTGAAACCAAGATATCAGATTTTCCGATATTTTTCTTGCCAAAAAATTAAAAAGTGCAACCCAGTAGGCACAAAATGCCAAGGTCACTTTTTAGAGTACAGCAAATATCACAATATTGAGACAGAAGTTGGCCAGAGAAAAGCTGCCAGTCCACTTCAGAGAACAATTCAAACTCTTAAGGGACAATTAACCTTTCTAAAAGATCTGATCTTTTGCTGATCTTCACAGTGCAAAAGCAATAGAAAAACATATAAAATAAATACAACAGACAATTCTGAGGCTATAAAACACATGTAAGAGATTGTATATGCTAGAATAATAGACATGGTCTGTAAAACAATAGTAGAACTGGGAACATAAAACTAAAAACTTTGCTTTTAAGCAGATAACCTAACAAACACCTCATCATAGGATTTGTGTGCCCACTTTATCATGATTTCTTTGACTATACACTATGATTTATTTAACCTTTTCAATATGTCACCATTTACTTCTCTTATAGATAGTTCATGGAAAGTTTAACCAGAAGAGAATGGATATGGTCCTATCAACATCAACATACTGGGTCACTTGAGAAGTGCATTGTTTCTCAGGGAACACTTTCCACACAACATGAATAGGGATGAGAAAAACTTATTTAGATTATTCTGTGAGCAAGAGAGAAATCATCCACCTAATCAAATAGGTTCAAGCAGCGAGTGTTGCATTTGCACTATTTTGTGGGTTTGAGTCCTCGCAGTTCTCTTTTGTTTGTGTGATACTCATTCACAGTTGCATTAATTTGATACAAATCAAAGGGTGCTCGCGTGAAAAGAATCGGTTACAGCAGCTACGCAGCGATTGCTGGATGGGAAATGTAAAGGCTCGGCTCTCATTGAAATTCAGATGGGTTCGCAACATATTTAATGCCCAACTTCATCTTCGGGAGATGCACACCACAATGAGATCTAAAAATGAGATGCAAAGAGAAATTGGAAAAACACAGCCGCCCAGTGCACACTCTGCTGCAGCTCACAGAGATTCCTGATGAACAGAAGTGTGTTTACTCCACGCATAACGCAATTACCGCTGGAATGTTTAACTTTCAGCTTTTAGGACAGCGACTGACTGATCCAGTTATTTATCATTTTCAAAATGAGGTACCAGGAAAAGAAAGCTTACATGCTACAATGTATCAAATGATAAAGTTTGGTTTATGTAATTTTTAGCCCTTCCACACATAGAAATCAGGTTACCTCCAATCTCTGGTAGCAAATCCTTCTACCTGCTGACTGAGCCTGAGCCATCAGAGAGGTGCCCACCACATGAGTGACAACCCCAGATTTAGGCGAGGTGAAAAATCCCATGCTGCTCGATTTTCAGTATTTTAAGACTGCCAGGTTGGTAAATTTGTATCCCCCAAACATAACAAAACCATTTTCAATCTCACAAGTGTAAATATGTCTAACCCCCATTCCCAAAAGACCTCTTTTGTATCTCCGTCAGTAAGGATACAATGACAAATAAATAATAAATGAGAAGCATGCATTAATATTAAGGAGAATTGCTACATAAAATCGTATTTATGATTTTACCACCATGCTGCTTCAAAATACTTTGTACTCTGATTCATTATCCCGTTAAACATCTCTTGTTGTAATGCTGTAGACGCTGTAGATGTTTAGTAGGTGCCACACAAAGCCTAAAAAAGATAGTGAGAATATGTGTGATGGATAAGATATGTGAAGCCATTTGGATCTCTGCAACTGACTTGCTATTTTGCTATTTCCTGCTCAGTTCCCTCCTGTCATGCTGTTGAGCTGATTATTAACCCGTTTCTAATAATAATGGATTGAACAGCTCCTGCGCGAGCTCAACATGTCTCTGCATTTGTCTGTGCTCACATGAAAAGCCTTCCCGGATTTACTTGCCCATTGATTCATTCGTCCTTTTATTCTCACTTTTCCGACTTGTTCGCTTTCAGAGATTTTTTTTTTTTTGCTGAGGCATATTTCTTGTCTTTTGTCCACTGAAAAAACCTGAGATATTAGCTCAGCTTCAGATTCCTGAGCCAGGTTCATCCTCAGGATTAAGTAGCATCATTGCTCCAAAAGCATCAGGACACCACTACCTTTAATTAATGCTTTTAGACAGAGAGATTTGATCATCTGTGAATTAAACAATGCCATTACATGACTGCAGAGACAGAATGATCGAATAAGCCGTGCTGTCCTCGCAGCACAGAAAAAAATGTTATCTCAAAATGATCCGTGGACACCACATACTAACACCACATTCAAACTTTTTACATGTTTTTTGTGGGTTTTGTTTTGTTTTTATTTTTATTAGCCAGCCAGCTGGAGTTCCATCATAAGCTCAGACATGCTTTATGACGACAATATATTTTGTTTTTCAAATACTTTTAAAAGTTATTTGGAATATTCCAGGTTCCACAAGTACAGCAATAGCCATATTGAATTCTTTGCTGTAAATTAAAGCACTCTTCGGCCAACTAGACAAAGCACAATTCAAATTTAAATGTACTGTCTCCAAACTTTGAATGATTTTCTTCGACAGGAGCTTCGGCCATGGCCATTTTAAATTCAATAACTGTTGCATTTTTTACCTCTGTGGCAAGACTTTTTTTCTCTCTCTCATAAACTCTAACTTTGTGAACTTTGAGTTATCTGAAGCAAGGTCTTCTCTCTCTCTGTTTGTGTGTGTTTAGATTTCAAAGTGTGTAACAAAATGTCCAAGGGCAAAAGTACATGTGTGATAAATGGGAATGCACAAATCAGCTCTTTGTTCAGGATGGGTTGTATAACAGGGTTCAACAGTCACTGTGTTGCAACACTGCTCTAACTGGACAGGTGATGTATATTTCAGACATAGTTGATGCATTAGCTTATTACTCCTCAAAGCATCAAGAGCTTGCCATGTTTTCATATTTTTATCACACTCCAGCAGCAGGCATAACTAAACGGTTCTATCAGCGCATGTCAGTCACACTTCAGTTCAGATTTCACCTTCATTGTTGAAATACAGATAGTTTTTTTGGCAGGTGCAGTGACTTGTTTTCCTTTCCAGGGGATCAGTTTGGAATTGAAAAAATATGACAATTTTTAAATGCTACCTCAAAGTACGTATTGTATGAAAGGCTATTATTTGGTTAGGATTTTGGTAATTACAGGCTAATTACCTAATTATCATATAACTTTCATAATATTAACCTTGGGCTATTGAACTGCAACCAGGTCATGTAAAATTTCAATGACAAAGTATGTTGTTTGTATAAATCCACTGAAGGACACCTCCTTCACACGCAATAAAAACCTAAGTGAATAAATAATATGCCGAATGGGATGAAATTCGATGTGCACTTACTTTCAATCAAGGTTCATTATAAGGATTCACTTTATTATTGTCAGAGCATGCCCCCCTCCACCTGTCCAAAAGCTCTGAAGATGTTTCCAACACAATCTGAAACAAAAAGCCAATTTTAAGTATTTCCATGGTATTTATTTGTTTCTGTCCCTGTGCGGGGGAAATATTTCTGGATGATTGTGTTTTCTTTCTCTTGGTACATCTTTATACCACGTTTGCTGACAGATAGTTGAAATAAATCCACTCTGCAATAGATGCAACATGTTGAACATGTCTTTTGTTTGCAGAAAAAGATAACTTATCAAACATCTAAATGTCAGCTGGGAAATTGCACTTATAACAGAAACACCTTTTAAACTGTACAAGCTGTTTTTTAACCCCTCTGACTTGTGTGAATGTGTTCAGTGAGCAATGTTTCCTCTGCACACTGCCGATAAAAGTCTCACTCTGTGGCAGCAACGTTTCTTTCCCTAATGTGTGTGATCTGGCTGCTGTTTGTTGGGGTTGAGTAAAAGGTTGTCTTTTTTTTGTGCTGGAATGGAACAAGCTGTGGTTGTCTTCTTGCACTATTGTTCCACACTGTTACAGTTTATAACAGTGTTTTCCAACCCTATCATCTTTCCTTCTCATCATAGATCAACTAAAACTCACCCAGGACCTGTAGTGCATCTGAGTGACAGCCCAAAGGATGAAGGCAAGGTGAGTGGGCAGATAAATAAGCACCCAAGCCATTTCAGCTCTCTATCCACACAACCTCTAACACTAAAACACTCAGCACGGAGGCTCTCTCCTCCATCTCTTCTAACAGCAGGTTCTGCATTGAATACATTAAATCCCTGCTTTGGTTTGCCTGTTCTGTGACACTCTACTTTTCAATTAGAGAAAGCAAAAACCAAAGACTTGTGATGCTGCTCAATTTAAAAGAGTTAAGTATTTCAGACGTTTGTAAAACTGGAGTGATGAATGATAGGCGGTGAGACAAAGATGAGACGATTTCACAAACTGTAAAGACGCTGCAGTCAAAACAAGAAATACATGAATAAATACGATTTATGAATGTTACATCACACAAATATATACATATATATTTTTTTAGATTCATGTGGAATCATTTGCTTACATAGGGAACTTATTCTGGGGACAATATATCTTTTTTATGTAAGTAACCAAATCTGTGCTTTAATATTGTGCTTGTTGGTTATATTTTTTCCAGTCCGCTACTGTTCAGTTTATCCTTAAATGTCCACATAGGTTTTAAAAAATTTAAATAAAAAAAAAAACTGAAAAATAAGATTCTCTGTTTTAAGTTTGATGAAATGAGTCCATAGACCTGTCCCTTTTAATTCCGACTGGTTTTTACTTGCGAATTCTTGCCAGTTTGACGCATGTCTGTGAAAAACACTGTTTTTGGATTTGTACCTGAATCCTTTATCTGCTTCTTCCACCTGCTTCCCTCCAAATTTGGAGTCAACCACCAATTGTCATTTAAATTTTCACACCAATACGCGGTTGCTGTTTTATTCAAAGCAGATGTGCCTCTAAACATTCATTCATTTAGGTATAAATATGCTCCATCATTTTTAATCTTAATAAAGACTTTGCATTTCAAATTATTCCTGCTCTTGCTGTCGCTGTTGGAAGGTTTCAACAGCAGCTGCTGAATCTTGGAGGAGCAGTTTATAGACTTATTTTTCCTGCCTATGCATGAAGTTATATTTATGTATCAGTATGGGTCTCCTTTTTTTATTAGCTATATTAATGACTGTGTAGAGCATAGATGCCAACAGCCAAAACAGTTTAAATCAGTACTGATGGCACTTCTTCGGTGCACAGCTTAAAATGTAAATTATCTTTAGAACATGCTCCAATTAACCAAATGTGTACAATCTTAAAATTTGAAATGTTTGATAACAACAGTGCTTATACTGTACATTTTTCACATTCAGTGTGAAAATAAATATATTTAAACTGCCTTTAAAAAAAAATTCAATAGTGAGTCAAACTGCATCTGAGGAGATGGATGTTTTTTTTCTTTTAAATTTATTTGTAATTATCATTTTTTGAGCAGCTAATTAAAATCAAATGTGCCTTAGATTTTAACCTGGAATAAGTTTAAGAAAGGTTGAACATTATGACTGTTAGTCAAGCTAAATAGTTTTTCCAAAGCCATCATATACAAATTTTGGAACATCAGCTTACACCGTTGTGGTTCTGCACTGTTGCTGTTCTTCACTGAAGTGGGCTGTGAAACTAAATATGTATATGGTCTTATGTGTATGGCTACCTTAATGAATTTATTCTTTCTTTAGAAAACAGCTTTCTAAACACTCCAAATAGTCTTCCCTCCAAACCACCGAAGAATCCCGTTATAGAAATTGCACTCATACTGTTGGTCCACTGTGTGCTATTATATTTTCCTTTACTTGTCTCTCCTCTCAGTTGCTTATAGGGTTTGAAAGTGGGACCATTGTACAATGGGACCTCCGGGCAAAGAAGGCCGACTTCAGAATCTACTATGATGAGGTGAGCACTACTCTTAACCGAACAAACAACTGAATATATTGATGAGAGTGAACTGGTTTCAGATAATGGTGTATGAGCGCAGGCATTTTCAGTAGCTTCTTGTGTTTTTATTTGTCACATTATAAAGAACAGAGTTTAATTTCATTGATCACAATTTAGGGGTGTCAAAAGCAATCAGGCAGTTAAAGTTACAACAATAAACTTGAATTGTTGTAATCACAGGGGTGAATGAAATATTAATGGAACTGCCTCTCTGATATTCAGTTTAATAAATAGTATGATGCTGAGCCTACAGTTCATGCTTACTCATTTATTTCTCTCAAGTTGAGATTTCCAGAAGTTTTACTTTAAGAAAGGGTTGATTTTTATTACACTCTCAATGTGAAATAGTTTGATTGCTAAATGCCTTCTGGAATTATCCTTCAGTTTGATTACATTCACTTAGAGTTTTGCTTTGATGGTTCAGAATCTGACAGAGGACAAATGAAGATTAGTTTTTTTAAACTAAAATTCAATTAAAGAATGACCAACCAACCAGTTTATCAATCAGTGCTCTGATCACATTTTCTCCGGAAGTCCAAATAAACTCAGCAAACTTGTTTAACACAATTTCTCATTTACCAAACACACTAGGAACCATGTCAAGCGTCTGGTTTTCACGAGGATTAGCTCCTGTTGAAGAATGTGTCACCATAAATATCTGCAGTATGGTTTTAACCCACTCCTAGTATTTTTAAGGTCTTGATTAAGCTGTTATACTGACTCTGGACATGGCTAAGAGCCTATTTGAAACTGACACAGTGGGCTGTGGTGATTCTAAGGTTGGTGTGAATGAGCAACCAAATTTGGTCATGTCTTGTTCCCCCTGTTTAAGCAGAGCGGCCATTAGAGATGGCCTGCGGAGATGCATTTTTCTGCCTGACCTCCTGTCTGATCTTTTCATCATTTCCTTCCATCACTGATTGTGTTAAGAAGTACAATTTAGCCTGTACACCTGCTAATGTTTCCACCTTCTGCCAAATGGAGTATGCTTTTCACGTCTGAGTAGCATCAACTTTTATTATTTTCATCGAGGCTCCCACCGTCCAATTACTACCCTTTGAAGAAACAGTTTCCTGGGTCCTGCAATTACCCAGGAAACCTCACACCTTTGCAATTGTCCTTACATAGAGGAAACGTTTTTTTATCTACTCCAGATGATCACGCTGTCAGCTAGAGTACATAAAAACTGCAGCACCTGTTGCCTTTCCACCCAGAGAGTAGGCGAGCATAAAACCAGGGGCTTTCCGAGACTCAATTATCTCTGTTTTCTTTTCTTCTTTTTGTTATATTAATCTTAAATCATAACGTGCTGGTAGAATACAGTTTGGTATTTCTCTTTATTTAAAAATGTCGCAGAGTTGACAGATAAACTATACATTGAATACTACAAGACACCAGGGTCAGATTCATTGGTGTGATTTAGCTCAGCACACACACCATCTTGTCCACATCACACCCTGCAGAATAACCTTTTTAATGCTCATTTGCTTTAGAAAATTGTTCTCCTGTTCATAATTGTTAGACAGTTCGAATTGTGGGTATTTTGTCCAATTGCCTTTTGATCTGGTGAACTGCTAGCCCGTGCATAAAAATGACTTTTTGCATTCCTCAAAGACAGATCACAATGACCCTTTCGTAAACCCATCTACATCGTAAATCCCTCAGACATTCTAAATTTTTTGCACTTATCCTCAGATTCTGTTTGGCAGCTCTTATCTCCTGTTTAATGAGGGTTCCTGTTCATCATTGTCAGTGTAGCATAACATCTATTTCTCATGCGTCCTCAGCTCCGGATAAAAGCAACACTTAGTGATACAAGGGTAGACAGCTAAATTACCACTCCAGGTGTTATTTGAATGATTTGTGCTTATATTCTTGTCATCGAATTGAAAACCGTATGGTGTATGCTTTTCTCTCACATGCAATATGCAGTACACATTCCATTTCCTTTAAAAGGCTAAGACAGATTTGAAGCTATTGCTGCAGATGAAGATAACTATATGAAAATTAATTCCATTGCCCTTTAACGCAGACCCCACAAAAACATGAACATTTTCATTTTTTTTACTGATTCTTTGACTATACTACACAAATTATGGCCACATTAAGTTTAGATAAAGCCCTTATCAAAAACCTCTGCTGAGCTTTTAACCCTGTTTTTTTTTTCTTTGAAAAGGATGGAGGGATTCTGAATTCCTGGAGGGAAAATGTTGAATTTGTATACGTTTGTAAAGTTTAATTCAGAAGGATTTAAGGTCACTGTGACAAGAATAGCTTTTTAAACCGCCTCTTTAAAGACTGCATAAAGAGCTCTCAACTAGAAACAACAACAGCGCCACACTGGAATTACAAAGACTTTGCCTTAGTTATACTCTTTTGAGCTGGAACTTTGAAAAAAATACATTATATCAGGATTTCACTTTTGGTTTAAAGTTCTGTTTTTACTTATTGTGGGAAAAGGTACAAAGCTTTCTTAGAGTCATTCTGATTGACAAAGTCTTCATACATAGGAAAGATGAAACATAACTGTTTTATGTATAATTTATAACATCGCATGATTTAAGAAAAACATCTCATCCCTAGATAGACAGAATTCTTATCACTGATGAAATCCCTCTGTGATTGGTGCAGGCCATCCACTCAGTCAGCTGGCATCATGAAGGAAAGCAGTTCATGTGCAGCCACTCAGACGGCAGCCTGACGCTATGGAACCCCAGAAACACCTCGAAGCCATTCCAGGTCACCTTCCCTCATGGTAAAACATGCACCCATGCCGTGCTTTGACATAAACCACAATTATGGTAAACTAAGCTGTTATCTAAAATAGCTGTATTTTTGATGAGCTCAATTGTGTCTCTCCTGGAAATGTGGGCAGAAAAGACCTCTGGAGTCACATACAGTCTTCTGGTGTGAGTGTTTTTCTGCAAGACCAAAAAGCATCATCACTCAGCAGTGCATCAAGTAGTTTGATTTGTTTATTTAGTTTATGAGGATATTAAACATTTTAAATATAATGTTCGAATGAAATGTAAAATCCTTGATACCTGGCTCATCAGCTTTGTTGTAATGAGCCTAAAATGTTTTTTAGTGTGTGAATCTCAACATCTGCGTATCTAAAATAGATGAAAAGCAAATTAGACACTCATAATTTCTGCAGAATCGGTAGCACTGGTTGAGAGGTATGATTTCCATCTTTTGAGTCTTTAACATCATCCCTTTCTATCCTTTGTTGATTTTACTCTTAAATAGCAGGGCACCCCAACCTTGTGAGAAATATTCTGCTGTTAGTCAGAGAATACGGAAATCATTTTCATGCAAATTATTTTAGAAATATTTCTTGCTTTTTCATGAGAAAGTTTTTAGAATTATATTTTGTTTTGCAAAAAAAGTAAGACAACTTTTTTGGAAAGCCACAGACCAAGTATTTCATCTCATCACACACCACAATTTTTAGAACATTTGGAGTAGGATTTAATTTCTTAGTATTGTAATTTTCATTCAGCAGCATGCACATGTATTCCACCATTTCTAGGAAACCACCTTCACCAGGTTGTTGAGTTAACAGTCTGAACAAGTCAAACTTTTCTTTCTGAAGGCAGTCGTGGTTTGTTCATGTAGTGATGTGTGGAGATCAGTGTGAGCAAAGCCATAGTACAGATACATAATGGCTCTAATAAAACTCCCTCTGAGTGTTGGATTGCCTGTCAGTATTTGTTTCTTTTCTCTGGCAAATAAAATCTGAACAACACATTTCCAAGCCATTTTATTGAAAGTGGAACACTTCTATGAACTTCAGACTACATTGGCTGTTATTTATTTACAGATCATTTTACAATATCTTAAGGAAAATAAATCCAGAAATAATGATGTGTGTCTCAGTATTATATGAAGTGTAGCAGGATTATTGGAGCTGTATCATGTATTCATTATTTTAGACATTTGTTATCAGTATGACTCTTTTGGAAATACGTATATTATCTGAAATTACGACAGTCTATCTTGTAAAAGCATGGTCTTGGTTAGTTTAAAGAATCTCTGTCAGTGATTTGTTGGGAGTGCTATTCCCATGAAGAAAAGCCAAAGACCCCTCTGCCTTCCAGCCGAGAGACTTTCACTTTGTGTGAACGACAAAATCATTTTGCAGCAAGAAGCAGGGGAAATAGCTCCCTTCGGCGTGTTGAGTCTGATAATGGTCTGCCATTTGCTAACAAAAAAGGAAACCTGATACATAGCAATAAACACAGGCAATGACTTCTTTATATACCAGTTGAACTTGTGGTTCTGAAACGGCACCATAATCATCACTTTTATGCTGCAATGTGCGGCCTAGCTTGTTAGAAATTGCCGCTGTGACAGAAAGGCTTGTCAGAGAGGTGGTCAGCCGATATTAAGCAGCGCCAAATAAAAAAAAAATAAAATAAAAAAAAAAAAGCAGCGCCAAATAAAATGAATTTCTTGTGATATTTCTTCCAACTCAGGAAAGATACAGAAAGATGGGAGGAAGGAGTCATGTAAACCCATACTCAAAGTGGAGTACAAGACTACAAGAAGCAGGTTTGTGTTTTAACACCTATGAAGTGCTCTGATTGTACATGTTATTTTTTGAATCGTGGTCTTTGGTTTATGGTTAAAATCTTATAGATTAAAGCCTGATTTTTTTGCGTTTGACGATATCTTGAAAACGTTTTTTTAAATTGTTTTAAAAACAATCACAATGCAGATATTGATTTATTTTCGGTGATCAGTACATTTGTGTGAAGTGAGATAAATTCACAGAATATCTTTTCTCCTTCCCCAGCAGCGAGCCTTTTGTCATCTTCTCTGGGGGTCTTTCATATGACAAAGCAGGACGAAGGCCAACGTTAACTATCATGCATGGCAAAGCCATCACTGTTCTGGAGATGGACTATCCCATTGTAGAGTTCATGGTTCTCTGTGAGACTCCTTACATTAATGGTGAGCACAAAGTCACTTATATAAGATTCCCCACAGTCATTTTCCTTTGATTCAATTTTTTGGTTTCTGTGGGTTTAGAATCACACAGACAGATTTGATTTAAAGGCTCCTCAAATCCATTGCACACATGGACCAAAGAAAATCCATCTGCACTCTTTTATATATCTATTTTGAATATTTAAACTGAGACATTTTTTTATGTTATTTTCTACTCATGAAACTCTCTGGGATTGCACCTTTTTAAGAAATGGCTATCCTATTACTTGCTATTCTCTGTCATTTAGTTATATCTTCAGGCCATATTATTTTTCTTAGTCACTATTAAATGTTCTATATAAACATAGAATTGTTACTAATAAGCTTCCTTTAAAGTCTAAAAAATCTTGTGACTGTGAGGTTATAAATATTTTCTCAATTGTATGTTACAGAGGTCCAGGAGCCGTATGCTGTTGTGGTGCTGTTAGAGAAAGACTTGATCGTGGTGGATCTGACTCAGAGCAAGTATGTGTCACATGTAATCATTCTTTTTTTAAACATATCGTTCCATAGAAAAGAAAACATGGCACACAACAGATGCAGACATTTGCTTTTATTACATGATGGTTTCAGCAACTTTGTAAATTTTTCTGCTGGCAAATTCTGCCGTATGTTTTATGATATGCATGTTTCTTACAGCTTCCCAGTGTTTGAGAACCCTTATCCCATGGACATTCATGAGTCTCCAGTTACCTGCACAGCCTATTTTGCAGATTGTCCTCCCGACATTATCCCCATTCTGTATTCTATAGGAGCGAAAAACAAGAAGACCGGATACAGCCAAAAGGTAAAAAAAGGCCATTTTGAATACTGAGTATAACTGTTGATTGTGGTGTACTTTTCACCAGTTTTTTACTTGTTTGATGGTTAATTAGACAAATTTTATTCGAAAGTATGTTAGAGAGGATTTCCATTTACAAAAGAATAAAGAGATTTTGGAATGCAATAGGAGTAGTTCTTCTACAACTCTTCCACAGAGATTATATAATGTTTAGAACGAATTCAAATTAATCCAGAACGGCACAACATGCCTACTAGAATGTAGAGTTTCTAAATAACTAGCTGTATTTTTCTTTTGATGGAAGGAGTGGCCAATCACTGGAGGAACATGGACATTAGGTTCCCACACATATCCAGAGATCATCATCACAGGGTAAGTCAGAAGCGCTAGTTCTTGCTTCCTGCCATGACTAAATTACCTCTGTATGACCATCTTAAGAGAACACAAGAACATAATTTTTACTAATGGTGAACAATGAAGCCCACGCCGGATTTCTGTGCTGACAGGCACAGTGACTCTAAGGGTGGCGTCTGCTTCTGAGTTAAACTAAAAAATATCAGTGGCAGCATAAGCCCATTGATGCCAAAATGGAGATAATTTCCTTTGTAAATGCTTTCTAAATGGCTTTTTTTTGCCACAGAGGAAACTGGGATTTAAATTTTTACTTTATTTTTTATGTTTGTGTTGGTAAGAATAGTAGGGAAACTGAATAAAAATTAGCAACTGAGACCACCTTCTAAGGTCAAATTCTTAAAGCCGATGATTTTTGGCACCTTGTTATCTCTTAAAATGTCTTCTTTTTATTCAGGCATGCTGATGGATCAGTCAAATTTTGGGATGCATCTGCAAGTAAGTCCTCCTTCCTATGCCTTCTCGTCACAGTGTAAACCCTCTTTCAGTTGAAAGTTTTGCCAGATGTTAATTTCTCTTATTTCTTTTAAACCAGTCACACTGCAAATGTTGTATAAGCTGAAGACCTCCAAAGTGTTTGAGAAGCCGAAGCCAGGGGAGGGCCGAGCTGCTGATCTAGTGGACGAAGACCCCTATGCTGTCCAGATGGTCAGCTGGTGCCCTCAAAGCCGCATCTTTTGCGTGGTTGGCATCTCGGCTCACATCATCTTGTATCGCTTCAGCAAATATGACGCCAATACTCAGATAGTGGTGAGTGAAGTGAGCTCCAGGAAGTGCTCTCAACGTCGTGATTTGGTGCTATGCATGATGTGAATTTTTGTACCCGTGTCATTTACAGGCATTAGAGATACGCTTGCAGTGTGAACCAGAGGATGTGATCACTCCGTCAGAGAATGAAAACAACCCCTGCTTCTCAGAGCCGGGCGCCCACTCACCCCAGCCTCACCATCAATACCCAGTCAGTCCGGGCAGTCGGACGCCAGAGAGTGGCAAAGACAGTGTCCCCTGCCTCAAGTGAGAGACTTTCACACGTTTCAAAGGCACCCCATTGCAGACAGCTATATATATTTTAAATGTAGTCGCTGATCTGGTGCCAGAAATGAAAAAATCCAGTCGTATCACTGTGTCTGTGTCAGGGTGAAAGAACGGGTAGTTCGTGTTCCTCCTGGCTACCAGTCAGACCTGGTCATTCAGCTGCTGTGGGTGGATGGAGAACCTCCACAACAAATCACCAGCCTGGACATCAACTCTGCCTATGGCCTGTGAGTTTTCAAAAAGATTGTATCTGGTACCTCTGCATCGAGTGTCACCATCACTTTCCTGCTGGACATTTTCTTCATTAATAGTACAAATCCTGTACAAACTACAGGATTACATTGATATGCAGTAGATGTTTTCATCTGCAGCATTACTGTCACGCACTGGCATACATAATGAATGTATTCTTCACTTCCTTTTTATATATTCTTTTAGGCAGATTGAGGGTTTACCGACAAATTCTTTCAAAACCAATACAAAGTTTGTGCCCAGGAGACTGAAAAAAAGTGTGAGCGTTGACAGTGCTTCCACACTTCTAATTTCCTTTGATTTTCAGAACACTTGGGTGGCTTTGTCTTGATAATGCCAGACACCAATAAAATCACAGCATGCCTCGAAAAGCTACCAGTGGGTCAAGGCAGCTGCATTGTTTGAATTTCCTTTCTAAAGCTTTCAAAGACTAATAGAATTGCAAAAAATTGATTTATTTATTTTTCCTGTCTTCGCTAGCTCTTTCGCTTATAGACAGGAATTTATGCACTATTTCACTTTGGCCAGTACAAAAAAACCCTGTCTTTTAAACTCTTTATGTTACATATATTTTATGTCATTCACTTCAACCAAAGTGGTAAGAGCTCTATTGAACGATCAACGTGTTTGTTACAATAACTGCTTTTTATCCATCCCTGGTCATTTACTTTTCTCTTTGCCAAAATTACAGTGAACTTCTTCCAAAGTGCTGTCGCCATTTACCCCATAAAATACGAAGACATGAAAACCATCATTTGTAGGCATCAATATTCTGCTGCCTCTTCCTTGTTGACAAATGTTTGATAAACTAATGAAACTATGCATAGCAGTGATTGCACTAATGCAGCTTCCAAGTCTCTCTAGCCAAGAAAAGTGTAATGTGTAGATATATTCATGAGAGTCTAACAGTAAACTATAACCACTTTCAGTCGGAGCAATAGAATTCAATGGGATCAAAAATAGGAAAGAAATGCCACCCTGATTCTGAAAAAGTTTTAGGATTTTGTAAAATGTAACATTCAAACGCAAACCAATGACTGGTATAAGTGATAAAAGCTTAAGAATAAAGACTGAATCAGAGGTAAACTTTCTTTTATTAATCTTGTGAAAAAGCTTTGTTTGTCTACTATGCAACATATCTCAAATGGGTAAGAAAAGTGGCAACATCTAGAAGTACGAAACGATATGCTGAGATACAAAAGTCTCCATATAACTTATCTTCGTTTCAAACAATTGTGAAGACTTTGAATATTTGATCATCCAGCTAAGCTGGAAATTCCTCTGTGAACAAGGAACACAACCAAAAGATCACTATTCCATGCCTGTGATCTTCATGCCCTTCAGGTGGCACTGCATTAAAACCAGACATGATACCGTCATGAAATCACACCATGGGTTTAGAAACACTTCCTGCAAACACTGTCTGTGAACACGGTTCACTTTGCCATATAGAGAACCCGGTTCAAGTTCTCTCATGACTAGAAGAAGCTATGCTTATTTAAAATGGAAAGACGCAAAGCGGTCAGGCGGAGCCAAATGTGAAAGAAATTTTGAAAATGATGGATGAAGTGGACAGGGACTATCTGTCTAGTTATCGGCTCTCAGGTCTGAAGTCTTCATCTCTGATTACACGAGGTGCTTGTGTAACAGTGTCATTTTATTATATGTGTGGATTTCTCAGCCATGAAAAAGATATACAGTGCCATTTTAGGACAGCACATCCAGGTTATGTCAATGTAATATATATACAATGTACATATATCAGGAAGAAAGTGCTAAACCACATAATGTAAAAGGGATAAAAGGCTGTGGGGGGCTGAAATTATATCTCAGACAAGAATCTGATAAGATCACCCAAAAGATCAGGTTACTCCAGGTTAAAAAGGATTAAGGACCACTTACATGCAAATGATTTAAATAGAATCCTCAAGTGCAACACAAACAAAGCTAGTGTAAATGGATTTTTTGCAGAGGCTAACACAGCTGGTACTGAATCGAGTAAAAAATTTGGCATTGATATTGAAAAAAAACAGCTTTTGCAAAGTGGGATAAATATAGACTTTTTATAGTTAGCAGGTGCATCAAAATGTCACATTTGATTTGATAGTGGTAGAGTTTTCATGCTGCAATGTCAAAGCCAGTGGCTTGAAATGGGTTCTAATAGTACAACTGTCCTTGTGTTTTTACCTGTGCACGTTCCATCTGTCATGATTGTGTCCAGCTTGGCGTTTGGGAACGGTAATGGGCTAGCGGTGGTGGACTACCTACAGAAGGCTGTCCTGTTGTGCGTGTCGACCGTGGACCTGTACGGAGCCACTGACCCCTATCAGCGCCTTACCCGTTCCCCCCGCCGGAACAGACAGTCCACCTCAGGTAGAACGCGGACACGCCTCTGGAATCCCGTCACACTCACACGGACCTCCAAACACTCACTTTGCATCTACACCAAAGGGTGACAATTGTCCAGCCAACACATCTGCTTGTTTCCTAATCCTATACTTTCTGTATTTTTGCATTTTTTACCCAGTTATCCAAACCCAAGTCTGTTTTCTTCAGATATAGTTATAAATCAAGTCTTATAAATCTTTGGACTTTACAGATTAAAATGTGTATAGCCCCTTTCTCGTGCAAACAGATGTTGAGCTTGCTTTCAGAAAATGCTGCTTTTTCTTTTTTTACGAAATTACAAACCTGGGAGTACCATTTCTGGAATTCGAAAAACGCCATGTTAAGCTCAACCTAGACTCCTTAGAAAATAGCATACAATGTATCAGACATGCTCTATGCCTCCTTCTCTTTTCTCCTTTCCTGTCACACAATAACATTGAAAGCACAGACAGCTATCATTATGTTATGAGGTGCATGTTAACAGGTTGTGTATCATCCAACACTGGCATTACTATGCATGTTGTCATTTGGTTTCTCTGTTTGCTCTGTTAGTCCTGCTTGAGCTCAGATCTGTTAGTCAAAAGCCACAGAGGTCTTGCTGTACTTCCTGACCCCAACCTTCCCTTTCTCTGCTGCTCGTCTTGGCAAGCAAAGGCCACTGAAGCGACTGATATTAATA
>JABUIW010000214.1:10042574-10076114 GCA_013363375.1 Menidia beryllina
CTATCATGGATTTCCACGCACTCCTTCCACTCTTTCTTTCTGCCCACCTTGCCTTCCTTCCCTCTGCTTCTCTTCTTCCTCCTCCCACCTTTTTGGTGACTCTGTGGCTGCTGATGTGGGCATGTGGGCCTGCCTGACAGAGTTTTGCATGCGCGGCCTGTCTAACTTTTATTCAGATTCAAAGAAAAGGATCCGTACATCCTATCAGAGTAAGTCGGGCCTTCCTACGATAAAGGCTTGGGGGACACGGTGTGTGTGTGCAGGAGGGATGAGGGGATGGGTGAGTGTTTTGTAGGTTTTAGAAAAGAAAAAAAATCCTGTGGAATTCATTTGGATTTATAGCAAAGTGACAAACCTAAGAGATGACTGGAATAATAATTGTTTCTGTAGGAACGGCTAAAAACCACATACATTTTGCCACATGCAAACTTCCAGTCATGTCTGCAGTGTGTCCTTTGCAGAAAGAAAGACCCTCCTTTCTCTTAAGTAAGGCCAGTCATAAATATTCTATGATCCATGTGATGTATTTTTTAACTAAAGCATAGTCAGTGGTGTGAATAAATCCTGGTTCATGGACTGGGCCCAGAAATAGTATAAAGTTTTTTTTTTTAAGAGTGTAGTTACAAAGGAATTCTTGATTCAGTGCTTCAGTAAAGGATCAATCATAACACTTTTAATTTTTTTCAGTCACTTGTACATTCAGAGTAAATTATTGAAAGAGCATTAAGGCCATTTTCCAGAAACGTTGACAGTGGGAGAATTATTCAATGAATAAAGCTTTTTGAACTGTGACAACTCATGGAGATTGTTAATAACTCCATAGTTAGGGCAGTGAAACACACCACACTATTAGTCAGACGCAAAATAGCAGGAAGTAGAAATATTTCCCTATCTTACTTTTTAGAATTAAAAACAGGAGAATTTGGTTTTGGATTGTGCTCGATGCATGTTGTCTGACTTGAAGTGATCCTGATTGGACCTTTGTGTTGTTCCTGTTTTGTGCTTTGATTGTGTTTGCCAATTTATTGTGTGATTTGCACTACTTGCTTAGAGACGCTTAATTGGAGTCACATTTGCATCTCAGTGAACTCGGCTTGGATGCTTAGGGGTGGCTATTCAATACCAGTCGTAGTGCAGGTCATATTAAGAATCAGCCACTCTGCTCCCAGGCGACTAAGTTCATCTTAAGACACAGTTAGTAAGAAGAAACGACAGGTATTGATAACAACCTTTAATTTTCATGCTTCACAGAAAAAAAAAGAAGCAGTGAGAAGTGATCATATTATGATATCTCTTACATTTGGTCTTTTATTTGGGATCTGCGTGGCTGACTCTGACCAAACGGATTTCTGCTCAGTGAACTTGACGTGGTTCATATGATCTGACAGATAGTTTGTATGTGTTCCTCCTCTTGGCTGCGGCAGGCCTTACAGAGCTCACTGACAACCAGCAGTCCGTTGACATGGAGAGAAGCAAGTCGCCCACTTCAGGTAACCTACCCCTGCGCACGCACACTCACAAGCACAAATCATTGCATATTTCGCGATCTTTCTCGGCATATGTTTTTGTTACTGGCACTTTCAAACTTTTCCGGGATGCTGTTGACTAAAAAACTTGAATTACAGCCTGTGGTCCCCTCACCAGCCATGACAGCGTCTTCCCTCAGTGATAATGGTGCCTGTTCAAACTGATGCTTTGTTCTGTGTTTTTTTGATGTGGTCGTAGGTCTAGTGGAGGAAAATATCTGATGCATTTTACTGCAAGCTGTCACTGTTTTTTCCTTCATCCCATTGTCCATTTTAAGAATTGAAGGTTTTCACAATGGTAAGAACAGCAAAGGCCTTTACTCTTCCTCTGCCCCTCTTCTTTATTTGTGCATTTTTTGACAGGCTTGTCGTAAAGTAACGATAAAAACAGCTGGTGGTTATGTTGATGAGCCACAGTTGCTAAGTAATGGCAGTAACCATTAGGTTGGCTTTAAAGCTAAAATACTCTGTGTCCTCACATCAGTTTAACACTTCCTTAATGTATGGAAAAACTCCTTTCAGTTAGATATTCATTAACATCTGAGTGCTTGACTTGTATGGGCTTCTAGAGGCTGGATAATGTAAAACAAACATCTCCTGAGAAGACGGTGGTGTGATGGAGCATAAATTGTAGTTTTTGAAAGTTTGTACTTGATGTTACACTCATTATCTTGTCACTTGGATCAGAAATCTAATGTTAAATGTGAGAGTTGGTCGGGAGCAGTGACAGCAGCTGCTGATGAATATCATTTAGCAGAAGACTAATGGAACACAATAGATAGGGGGCTGCTGGCAGTTTGTTGAAGTCTGCTTGGATGGAAACAGAGAAACTGAATACATAATGAAGTGAGAGAAGGAGAATGATGATAGTATTCTCTAGCAGCTACTTTTGTTTATGTCAGGGGAGAATATTTTTATCTCAGAATAATCAGAGCTTAAAGGTCAGAGTGTTTGACTGTGCTCAAGAGGCTGCCGGTTGGTATGATGTGCTCACAACATGCTTTATTTATCACAGTCTCAAATCTAGCTCCCTTTACATCAGATAAAAGTGCCTTGATGTTGCGTGTTTGTACTCCTCTTAAACTTTACAAGGTAGAACAGTAGGTTTCAACAAATAAGCATGATTTCCTTGGGTCTTATTAAAATGTATGTGACAGGCTTTAGTCACATTTTCTGCTGGTTTAAGCACACTGGCCCGTCTGTCACTGCTGCTGAAACAACGGGGGTGAGAACAATAAGCAGGGGGAAGGAAATTATATAGGCAGAGCACGGGAGATGAGAACATGGACCCTAATTCTTCAACCTTATGCAGAAAAGCACTGGCCTGCAAATAGATGTAAGTTTAAGAGAAAATGCATTTGCACTGAAATGTGATTTAGACAAATAAAAGTAAACAGCTGAACAATTGAAAAGCACTCATAAAAGTGTAACTGCAAATGGAATTGTTCAAAGGTCCAACAAAGCACAGTCCTCACCATAGAGAAAATACATTTCTGTATACCTGCTGCTGGACTCCAAAAGTTACGTCTTAGCACACATGCATTTTCAGCATCATTAGTTCCTTTTATTAATTTTGTTTGTCCAAAAATCAGAATGTACTGGGCCATCACAAATGATAGCACCGTGATTTTCATGTTCGAATGGCCTTTTTGTTCCAAAAATCCTGGGCTGGACAAAGCTTGCATATTCACTGAAATATCTTTCATGCAGTTAGTATTTGCATGCCAGACATTTTCCAGTTCACAGCATGCATATAACAAAGACCCTTTTCGGAAATTGTGTCTGGTCGGAGGCCATTCATTGCTCTTAGGACACTCTGTTGAAGGCACACTACCGCTGGTCGTGCTTTGCTAAATCTTCTGAGAACATCTGATTGGCCATGTTAACATTTTCTGTATGTCACAGAGGACTCTTGTAAGTTTGAACCCCAGATAGGCTTCATATCTGTTTGTAGCTAATCATAATTGCAAAATCAGTCATTATTGGTTATAACAGGGTCCCAATGAAGTTTCATTCTGTTGCAAAGACACTAATCCAGTTTCGAGTTTGAAAATTCCACATAGATTGGCAATGTTATAACTCATTTATAAACCATGTGTAAACATGATTTATAAATTCCCACAACAGGGAAACACTACCTTTAATTAAGAGATAGAAGATCCACTGCAAAGTACGTAGAAATACCCTCAATGTTGCGCTTATCAAACCTGAGAAGGTTCTGCACTGCTCCGGACCTGAAACAAATTTTCTGTCACACACTTGTAAAATTCACCTTGATGGCCAATTTGTTCTGCTCAAATGCTTTTAGATGAGCAGAGGAACAATTTAACAATATCTTTTTAAATCTCCGGAAATTGCACGCAATTTTTCAAACCTCTCAACAGATGGAGAGTAATTTGAAACTTTGAATCTCTGTGAAATTAATTACAACAATTACAACAATTTCTGGTGAGGCTCCAGGGAAAAATAAAAATATTATGTCTTTAACCTGAGCAGATCCACGGTCATACTCTTTGTATGATAAGAGATCAGTCGCTATAGATAGTGGCTTTTTTTGTACTGTATTTTTACTGTTCTGGACAAATCTTCCCCAGAGAAAGTATGGTATCGTAATATCTACCAGCTCTAATGAAAGTTGTTGCATCTCTGATAAGAAAAAAATATGAGACCACTAAAACCACTGCTGCTGTCTGCTGCCCACTAGTCCATGACCACTCCTGTCCTAACAGTTTGTGACCCTGCTGGGCTCTGCTGTATGCTGCTTTGTCACTTTCTATCCACTTGGGCCTTTATGGGTCTGAGCCTTTAAATTACTTTGAATGTGTCAGTTGACCTTGGACAATTTGCCATGGGAAAACCCTGGTGAGTGTGACCCTCCTGAACCGTCACGAGAACTCACAAGTATTTTTTGACAAACAATCTGCCCATTCTCACTGTTAGTCTTCCTTAAGGGATAGTGTTAGGACCTCAATTATGGTGGAGAAGCTTGGTAAGAAATCATCACTGAAATGGTGTCTCCTTGTCATGTTGCAGGCATGTCTATATCTGTGTTCTTTCGCTTGGGCGAGATTGACATTACAGGTCTCATGCTATAGAATAGGGATTGTTCAATTGAGTGGATGGATGTTGAGTGACCAGTTCATTTGGTCCTCCTCCATGCATCACCTAATCTGTGGGTATTATGCTAAAATTTTGCTGTACTTCTGCTGGTTTGTTATTAGTCTGTAAGTGTGAGAAACACTCCAGGGTATTTTACAGAACCTATCCGAGGATAGCAGATGGTGCACAGCAGAAAATTAAAGCATTTTGATTTCGAGAGTGTTGATGTTGTGTTGCCTGGATGGACCTGGACAATTAGACCAGGAGAATGTGAGTTTATTAACGCAGCTCGTATTGCTAGATCCGAATGTGCTTCAATCATAACAGATATACGCACATACAAGTGTGTGTATATATGTGTGTGCGATATACATATATATATAAAAAATACAGAATAATGTTTTTATAGCCACAGCAGTAGTTGTTTTATATTTCAATGTTGACTGGAATACAGGAATATTGTCATGCCTCAGTACTGGTCTGTCATTGAATAATAAAAAAAGAGCAGTTCACAATAGGAAAAGACAACAGCGAAACATTAATTCCTCTCAAAATGTTTTGCAAGATTTTTTTTTACATATTAATTTAAGAGTGGCCTATTGAATTTGATAGGGATACAGTACAATAAGGCAGTACCATCTCTGCTCTGCTTGACAAGCAAAGAGTTCATTGCTTGTTATCTCCAGCTGAATATCAACTGTCAACCTTCTCTGTCGCCATTACAGGCTGTTTTACTGTCCCTGGCACAGCTGGTGTGCTGTATCTGGAAACAGCTTATTAAGAAAGCCGGTAGCATCCCGATTCACCCTATTTGTCAATAACTGGAAGCATCTCTCGGATTTTTGTTCTTTCACAAACTCTTCCCTGTCTTGCACAACCCATTTCCAATCTTTCTTATGGGATTACGCTCGATAATTGGCCTTACTCCTGACAGAAAGTTGTCTACCTCCACCTTTAACTTTTTTGAGTGTGTCATAAGGTCTGCTCTGCTAGGATTATGTCTTTCGTCTCCCCGGGGAGCTCCTTGTCAGGGACAGCTATATCAGGCCTTACCTGAGCCAATATTTTGAAAAATGGACTAACAAGATGACATGCTGCTGATCGGAGCTTGACCCAACAGGATATATTAAGACGTTTTCTGTCTTTAGAAACTTTCATTTTCACTCAAGGTATGATCAATCTTCAGTTAAAATAAGGTTTTACATCTGTTCAGAGAAGATGAGATGTAAGGCTAACAGGAATGTTATTAAAGTAATTTGAAGTATATTATATCATCAAAACATTAAACACTAACAAAACCGAGTTTAAATATTTTATTTGACAGTTATGTAACAGCCACATGTCCATCTGTATTAAACCACAAATGTACCCTTTGCAGCTAAACACGGATGCTTGATAGAAACCAGCTCTATGTACAGTTTGCTGTTGCAAATTCCTTTTGTTTGTTGCCTGTTAACGTATCTAGTGTGCAGTGATTTTTTTTTAAGTTGCATAGCTAAGTAAACCTATACTTTATCCTGAGCTTACACAAGGTTACAGTAGAAAGAAAAAAAAACAGTTTTAACAGGAGGAAATCTCTGAAAATACCAAATTACGGAAAAGTATCCCTCTGCCTCAACTGGGTAGGCACTGAGGGGACAAGAAAGAGGGGGCAATAAGTAACATAGGATCAAGCCAGGGATACCTGCTGATAAAAAGAAATTCAAGGTAATAACAGTAATGTCTCGCCACTGATTTTCAGGCAAACAACCGTTTACTTTTACTGTCTGGCTTATTTCAGTTGATGAAAAACCTTTACCAGCTATTATTCTGTATATTGTAGTTGACCTGAACTTTCTTCCATCCTTGTTATTCATAAATTATTTTATGTCCTGTTTTGTTGGTATATTTGCATTTTTATATTAAGAACATGCAAATGAATATTCTTGGAATTAGATAGATCATAATCCAATTCATGGTTTCCTTAATATTTCTGGGTGAGACACATTTTTAACAGTATCCTAAAGGCATTTAAAGTCAGATTGATTTGTGTTGTTTAGGTGGTTTTCCTTATGTTTGTCTTGGTAGTTGTAGTCGTTGTTGTAGTATTTTTGTTGTTGTTGTTGGTGGTAATGGCCACATCACAGGAAGTGGAATACTGCTGCTGGAATAGTGTTGTTCTTAAACTTCCTAATAACTCTTCTTTTTCCTAACCTCTCAAGTGTTTCCTGCCTATTACCTGCAAGTCTCTCTTCTCCCCAGTTCACCCAATGTGTTTGTCTCTCCCCTGTTTCCCTGAAAAGTCTGTGTCTGTTTTGTTGGCTCTCCTGTTCCAGTTCATTACCCAACCTCCCTTCACAATGACCCGCGCGTCCTGCCAGAGCCTGTGGCCAGTCTGAGAGCCAGCCACTGCAGTCCAGTCTTTTACTTACTGGACAATGGTAAGGGGAGGGGCTACTGTCAGATCGAAGCCTCTTTACGGACATCTGCTTGTGTACTTTCCTGTATTGCAACATTGCGAAGCTGGAGGGATATAGGATCGATATTTGGACAGGTTGCTTTGATGTTGCCGTTTGCATGCTAGTCCTGCTTCCACACTTTGCGCAACACTATCAGTGAAACGAAAGAAGTCCGCTCAGTCTTTACATAAGCAAGTATTTGGAATCATTTTAACGTAGTAAGAATTGAACAAAGAAAAAACAAAAAGTTGAAATAATCTTGAGATAATCACAGTTAAATGCTTTGTTTTCATAATCATAACAGAGTAGAAGCTCTTGGACAAGAACAAATGCAATTATCCCCCCCTATGACATCATCTGTCTCACAGATTGAACTGTCAATCAGGTTGCTTGCAGTGTAAACAAGCTTTCAGGGACTGCATTGCTTAGATTAGAATGTGTGTGGCTGCATATTCTTTGTGCTCCATGCTTTGTGATAATGACTGCAGGGTAGCGCATTGTCTGGCTCACCCAGCTGCTGTGATGTTGTCGCTTGTGCCAGATCTGGGCTTTGTCCTTGGACTTGTTGTCATTCTCAAAAGTTGTGAGGCAGGTGGGCCTACGAAGACGCCTCCCCTCACTCGTTAGTGCCTCTACTGCTTCATTTTCTGTGACAGTTTTCCATTCGCTCATCTTTGCCGCGAGCTTTCCCCAAGTTGTGGCACTCGGGGTTTCTGTCTATGTGTCTACAAACTCATCTTGTTGTCCTCTTGGCTAACATTGATCATGATCTCGTGTTACACTAACTGCATGGGGCCCACCATGAGGCCAGTTGCAGTGCTGATGAATATGACTACTGCTTGCTTGGTGTGTCCATTGCGCATAATGGTGAATCGACATTTTAGGATCGTAACTCCATTTGTGATAACAGTGCTTCATGCATAATGAATACTCTTATTCAAGCTTCAGGGGACAAATCAAACTTTTGCCTTTTTATCTTGAGCATATTGGCTTTACTGGATATCGTTAGTGGATATACTAACGGGAAAGAACCATACCCTCTGTTTTTCTTGAGAATGACATGTAACAAATAGTCTGGACAGCTTTCAGTTTCATCATAAACATTGATGTTATTTTGCAAGTCCATTAACCTTCAGGTCACCAGTGCCTGTGTGTCTAAAAAGGTGTTTTCATGATCACTCACCTGCTGTATGGAGAGATAAAATGTTTCCCTGCCATTGGATTGAGAGAATGTGTTTTATGTAGAAAAAATCTAAACATTGCTTAGCCTGAAGCAGATATTTTATCCTTGCAAAGAGAAAGCATGGAACATGCAGGGATGCAAAAGAAAATTCAAATGCCAAATATGCTGGAAAACAAAAGCAGTAAAGCGTTCCATTTAGCTGTTTCTATCCATAGGGATGAATTATGAGGTCAATATGGCATTTGCCCACTTTAAATTGTTGTTGTGTGTCTTTTTTTAAATTCAACAAAGGCAATGAATAACAAGCAATGAATAAATAATCTGATGTAGATTAGAAAAACTGTATGCACGTGCAGCATCTTACAAATGTTTACAAACCCTTTGCCATCTTTTTTCTTCCGTGTTATTTTAACACATCAGTGAAGAAATTGGATTTCTTGGATTTACAATATGAAGAAACTGAAAGTAGTTGAGGCAGATATAATGAAATTGTATTTTAAAAGTCCTACTGTGGTAGGTATGGGTCTTTTGTGAAACTCCAGAATGCAAATTTGTACAGATGTAGAAAAGAGCAACATAACAACTATAAATATCCAGGAGATTATATTCAAATCAACTCTTGGAACGTGCAAGAATATTGGTCTGCCAAAAAAATTATGAGAAACACAAAAGCTCATGGATCATGTCACGGGGGGTAATCAACCAGAATGGTTACAAAGAGGCCGGAAGTAACCCTGAAGGAGCTGGAAAGCTCCACGGCAGACACTGAAGTGTCTATCCGGAAAAACTAAGTGCGTCCCTCACTCTCTCTCCCTCTATGATGCATGGTGGTGACAGCACAAAGCTGCTGGCTGTTTTTCATCAAGAGTTTTGGAAAAATGGTCAAAACTGAATGAATGATGGATGGCGCTAAATGCAGAGAAACAGTTGTCAGTACCTGTTTGTCCAGTTTATGTTGACATACCAAACAAAAATGTCCCACCACTTTAACGTGGTAGGCATGGTGTGTTGATCCAAATGACTATAAGAAAACGAGATGTGAAAAAATGGAGACAGGAATGAACAAATTTGCGCAATTGCTTTTAGAAACATACAGTAAGTGATTCTGTGTTTAAAATCTATATTAATGAATGAGAATACATCTAGAGTTTAGTGGGCTATTGTTTCTTTCACAATGAGGGCTCCTCTGGCTCCTCAAACTAGCCCCACCCGCTTATTTTGATTAAAAAAAAGGAATTTCATGAAGTGTTTGTGCAGTCACTGAGCAATTAAGCAGAGCAACCATCTGTGTGTAAAGGGCTTATTATGAAAACACTTTTCCTGTCATTGTGTCTCCAACAGAGCACATTTTATGTGGCTGCTGCAGTATCTGGTCACCAGGGTACTGTGGGAAAAAAAAAAAACGCAGAGCTCATCTGCTATCTCATTAGGAGCGCTAATCCAGAGGTCTGCCCTTGTTCCTGGAAAAGAAATGGGCAAAAACTGAACTGATTAAACAGCTCAATCAGGGCATCATACCGCTCCATTTCCTCTGCGATAATAGAATTTTTCAAAAATGTTTCTCTAGAAATTACATTTGATACTGTTTCGCCAGCATGATCCTCAGTGGAAAATGTATCCAGAGGCTACACTACTGCATCCTGAACAAGATCCCTATGAGATGGATCTGGTCGCACTTCACATAGGGCAAAAGATGGGGTGCAACCAAGACGGGATGCCAGCTAGCTAAAGGGCTAACATATGCAGAAAATTGCACATTTACAGTTTTGGACAATTTGACACCTGTGACAGTGTGAGAAAGTCAGACCATCCATGAGAAATAATATGCTTTCACTAGGAGAGCATAGAAATCACTCTTATGCTTTTCAGCAAATCTAGCAAACTTTTATTGACTGTTGAACATAATAAGCACATGACACGTTAAGCATAAGCTATATTTCTATTCCATAAGAATTATGGGCTCCAATTGAATCTGATATCTGAAATGGCATTTAAATGACCAGATTTCTAAAGATTGTGAATGCATGGTCATGCCATCTTTCACATAGTTATGAAATAAAGCAGTCATCATGTCAACATCATGTTGTGTCTCCTACAACCATACATTGTTAATCATTCAGAACAAAGACACAAAGAAATGTAGACCAAGTTTTTTTTCTTTAAGGTTTCTTCTTTTTTTTATGTTTATCTATTTATTTATTCTTTGAGGGGGAAACTGACTCATAGCACCTCAAGTTGAACCTTTGCAGTTCTCTAATTACTGCAGAATACTTGCAAAATGTGTTACAGATTTATTTTTGATTGTTTATTTTTTTTGTCTGACTGTGATTTTTATTGTTTTTTCTTCTATTTGGGTCCCCCCTTATCACACATCTCGTACACAGCCAGTATATGGACATCAAGGACAGAAAAAAAGAAAAAAAATTCCCTTTTAGAAATTCAATAAATTAGTTCCATAGGAAGTAAAGAGCACATAGATCAATTTGATTTGTAGTCTGTGAATAATTGAGGAAAGATCAAAAGCCAACCAATCACAGTGTGTGATTTTTAGTATAATGAAAAGTTTTTTTTTTTTTACCATATCGATCTTGCAGAAAGAGATCGGAACACCAGCCTGGGACGACAGTGGAGCATGCATTTTAAAAATATGCTTGCTGTGTGTTTCTGCACCAACCTGCATGTTCTGGTTCTCTGTTCATTTCAGTGTAGTCCGAATTTCTTTCCTTTCTTCATTGTTTTTTTGTTTCAGTTATATTTTGCACTTTCAACATAAAATAGATTAGACCCGATTCAGTTCCACATCATTACTTTTTAGTTTAATTTTTAGTCTTTTTTTAAGGGATTAACTGTTGCTTTGTTTCCTATTCTTTTGTTTCAGTAAAGGGACCCGGCAGAAAGTTAAGTCTGCCCACAGATCTTAAGACTGATCTTGGTACGGTAGGCGAAAGCCAGCAGTTTTCACTTGATTTTCTTATTTCTTTTCTTTCTGCTTTTGTACTAGTTTTCAGGCTTATGTTATGTTGCTTTTTTTCCCGTCTCACATTTTGCCTGACTCTTTCTCCTGTTCAACCAGACGATGAAAAAATTAGCCTGAAGCCTTCGTCCTCTTACGCCCCCCTTTTTATTTTTTACAATTTAACTATTTACTTGTCTATTTTTCTGCATTTTGCAAGTGTTTTTAAAGGTGATTTGTAACTCATGCCCATATTTGAACCGAGGCTTTTCTATTGCTTTATCATAATTGGACCATCATCTGACTTTGTGTAATATTTCCTCCATTAACAGCCTTGCTCTGCAGTATTGGATCACACTCTGCCTTTTTCATTGTAACTGGATCATTTCTCTCTCAAACAGTCTTTCTTCATTTTTGACTGGATCATCTGCATTACAGACTATGAGTGCACCACCACCATGCATCTATGTACTGCTATATGCATATCTCAGGTTTCCCTTTTCTCTTCTGCAGTGTCTCACACGCTGTCCACTTTGAAAACCTCTAACTTGGCATGTGCCTGTGCCTATTTCTGTGACTTTCCTCATCAACTAACTTGTCTTGTCTAGCAGAAGAAACCCTTTGTTGTCAGATAGTTTTATGAATATTGTTTCAGACATAGTAAAGTATCGTAAGTTCAATTGATTTTCCGTCTCACTGCCAGGAAAAAACACATATACATTTAAAGTGTAATGCTCTATGTATTATGTTTGATTTATAGATGTCTAAGACCTGTTATATTATCATATGGTCTTAACTTTGTGAAATACAAATAAACACTGTTACATAGAATATATATATATATATAAGACTTTACCCTACTTTATATTTGAATTAGACTACAAAAGCTTTAACAAAAATTCAACATAGAAACAGTCTTTTGTATGTAGCGCTTTACAAATTGTTGTGTGTCTATGGTTTTTGTGTCTGTGTGTCCAAGTGCATACGCTAATTAAACATGTGTAAGGGTATTGGGGTGGGGGGGGGGGGGGGTTTGCATGTCAGACTAAGACGCTGTCATGCTTGCTGCCATGTACCAGTTTCCTTCAGAACATTTTGGCCCAATTGATTGATTGACCCCATTTTTTTTATAAATTCACAATAACAAAGCCTGAAGGCAGAGCTGTCATACGGTTTCACATCATCCAGACATTACAAGCTGTGAAAGGACACTGCGCTGCCTCGGTACGTCCTGCTGCGAAACTGGGTGCTGTGTGTTGCACGCAGACTGGGCGGCACCTCTGAGTTTTTCATATTCACTTTGAGATTGAATCACCTCTGCGTTAACCAGCTGGAAAGGAGACTAGTTTTCACGTGACAGACACTAATATTTTAGCATAAAGCAACTCAGTCTTATGCTTCACCGATGTCCAAATATAAGGATCCAACCAAAAAATGAATAATAAATAGAATGAAGGGAAGCAGTTACATCAGATCTTCCTCTCACCCACAAATGCTTTTAACCTTGGTTTTACTGCCACTAGGATGTCGCCAAAATGCTATTTTGATATTTTCTCATCTCTCAAGAAAAGAGAGGATGGGAGAGCCAATGCATAGGTATCGTGAGGCTGTAAATGTAAATGGCTTTTGGCAGCTTTTGTATTAACTAAGAACAGCAGAGTCAATCCAGTCCACATAGTCCTGCTTTTATTCTCTTTGTGGCTTTAATTAGGTTGTGTTGTAAACAAATTATTTTTCTCACACACTCTTAGTCCCACAAGCATTCTTCATTTGATAGAGGACAAAGCTTCCAACAAATGCAGCCACCAGGGAGAGTAACAAGTGTTTTCATGCCTGCACCATCTGTAGATGTGTGTGTTCTAACTGGACTTAACTCATTTTGTATTAGAAAAAAAAGAGCAGATATTAGATATTTTTCCGAACGCTTTGATATTTCATTTAATCTTTGTCAGCAATGTCAGAAGGCTTTTGGCTTGAAAAAGAAAAAAGAAAGCAAGGTTTTGTGTAAAGATTATAAAGAGACAAAGAGACAAAGTGGAGATTAAATAAGTTTGCTTTCCTCTTTCATAATTATTTTCAGATAAAAGTGCAGTCACAGTTTTCCTGTGCACACTGTGCACACTCCTTTCTTTCTTTAGCCCGAGCATCTCTTTCTCCCCCCTGCACATACTTCAAACCACTCCTCAACTCTGTCACGCTACCCCCCCCTCCCCCGCCCCCCCGTCCTTCTCCTTGCTATCATTTATTTGATAACCAAATTCAAACATCAGCTTGCTCCTCTTTACACTGCATACACGCCATCTTCATAGGTCATGTGCTGTAATTATCAGAGTATGCAATTAATGGTGTTTTACATAAAATCGCCTTCCTTTATTTTGAGATTCTATCTTGTTTTGGTTTCATTGCTTATTCAGTGGCTCATGAAGATGGATGTTGCAGCAATGGAATACAGTATGTTTAAGATTTTAATCCTTTCCCTATTTTTGTTGTTTGCTAATGCTTTGCCGTTGTTACAGATCATGTCAATGGACATTGCACTAGCCCCATCTCCCAGCCCTGCTCAGCAGGGAAGCCTCGAATTCCGATGGGTCCCGAGGGGCCGCGGCTTTCCCGCAGAGGCCCCGGCCGACCGCCCTTCCGCAAGGCCCAGTCCGCTGCTTGCATGGAGATCTCTTTGCCTGTGTCCCACACTGAAGGTGTGTGCTTGTCTTCCCAATTCCCATCCTTAAACTCCGTACCAAAAACCCCTTCTCCCAAAGAGTGCATGCGCCCCTCTCTCCTTTGGGTAAGTGGACAAAGGCCTGAAACATAGTTAACACAAGGCAAGCACATGCTAATGCAAGTTCGCAGTGTAAAATGTGAAATCCTAGTCATAGTGTTGCAGTGTCCCAGTGGTACTATGGTGAACACATCAGTAGTTGAAGAAAGATTTGCAGCTCTCTTTATTGTCAACATTTGTAATGTATTTTTTGCTTAACTCCTCAACCATAGAGTTATTGCAAGGTGAATTTAACGAAGAGCTGGTGGACACTTGAGCGCTACATTTTTCAACATGTTGAAAAAGGTGGTCCAGTGTTATATCCAGAGCCACCTCGAAAACATCTGGAACTTCAGCCCTCATTAAAATGTAATGCCGTCACAATCTGGGGTCAGAAAATATTGAGCTGGCAGAATGGCTGCTCAGTTGGTGTACACAAAACAGCGATCACAACCTTGAATTTGATCTAATATTCTTCTTCTTACCCAAACCTGGAATTATACAACTAAATTTCGCAATTTCACAAAACACCTAAATGTGTTTTATGATGAACTATCTTTTCTACAGCTTGCATTAGCATCACCTCACAACTTTTTGACTGCAGGTTCGGCTTCTTTTGAATGCAAGAAACAGCCCTTGCATCGTATGCCTTGATACTGACGCTTGTGTCGACCATGTAACAGGCCTGAAGTTTGGTGCAATGTTAAACGCTTTTAACAATCTTTTTTATTTGTTCACAGTACCATTCTTTCTGTGTTTTCTACTGTTGCATTCAAGTTTGTTTAACATGATACATTTTCTTATCCGAAATATAGGCTAGTGACAAGGGTTTCATTTACTCTTGCTTTTCATTTACTCATGTTGTTTCTTTTTGATTTGAAAATCAACAAACATCAAACAAAGTTTATATAGAGTGGCCACACCTAAAAGCTTTCTCATAATTCATTAGAGCTTCGGCCAGTGCAAGCGTTTCTTCATCTGTTTCATATTTTTTGAAGGGCTTAAATTAGCACAAGATTTAGTGTTTTTCATCCACACGTTATATATTTTTTCCACTTGCGCTTGCTGCTGATCCCACTCTAACTCTGACTGACCAAAAAAGTTACTGCTCCAAAAGTAGCTTCCCATCACCGTGATCAGCCTGGGAATGTGTGCGTCTTTGTGTGTCACTGAATGAGACTGCTGATGTTTGTGTTGATATGTCTCCTTGTATCCGTGCGTGTAAAGCCAAAGCCTTTTTGTATTCATCAAGATTAACTGAGTGAATTAAGATTCCTTTGGAATTCCTTTGTGAAATATCTGTCCTATATTCTGTCTTTCATTTCTTAATGCGAAAAAAGTCCTGCGTTCACATAATTATTTCTTTTTATCTTTTATAAATAAGAGAGAGAGAGAGAAAGAGAGAGAGAGAGAGAGAGAGAGAGAGAGAGAGAGAGAGAGAGAGAGAGAGAGAGAGATTAGTAGTGAAAAGTAGTGATTAGTCTGATGGTTACTGTAGAAGTCTATCAGACACTGGCCAGAATAGACAGCAAATTAAGGGGGAAGATTAAAGCCATAGAAGTGGCTGAAGGATGATTGACCCCAGAGGCTGAGAACTTGTTTGACACTATGGTGCTCTAATTTAAAGTGTAAACCTAATTTACTCTGCAGCTGTACATCGGTGGGGAGCACATTTCTATGCACATTGGCCAAGCTTTTCAGGATCGTCATGATGCACTGCTGACGTCGAACGCTTTCTTAGAGCCCGGAGGTATCACATAAATGACCTCCTATACTTCTAGAAGACACTGGTCCGTCGCTCATGGTCCACTAATTGGCTGTGATTTCTCTTAGGTAGAGCTCTTTCGAATCATCGAAAACTCTGAGTCAAGTCATAGAAGGCAAAGAGAGAATAAAGAGTAGAGAGCACACAGAGACAGTACCCTACAAAGATCATGAAGACAGAATGTAACAGCAACTGCGTGTGTTTTGCACAAATCTAGACTTCTCTAGTAGTCTAGATTAATTTTCTCAATCATGCACCCTGTGAAACTGTCCAGTCGCTCACCTACTTTGCTACACCAACCCTTTTGCATCACATCTGCAACCAGATTCATGCTGCCATCTTAATCAGCCTCATTATACAACGGTGACCTGGAACCAAGAGGGAAGCAGTTCTTCATTAGCATGAGCTGGATGTTTTATTAAAGTGACCTCCTGGGCTACAGGTGCATTATCAGCCAGAGCAATGCAAACAAGAGTAGAAATAATTCTTTTTCACACTTGCCCTACCGCGTACGTGACCTCCAAAACCATCCATAAGAAGCCACTTGATAGATTTCACCAGGAATTTATCATAGAATAATGTGTTGGATAAGCATGGCCAATTTACCCTATTTCACCACACAACATGCAGTTTAAAAAATATATATTTCCAATCCAATAGACAGTCTAACACTTGAAACTGAAATTCCTTCTTGAGGAGATACAATGCTCTGAGTTCTCATCACTATTTATTATAGATTACATGTTAATACATTTAATTTTATGAGAATCATCCTCAATGAACATTATTTGGATGATTCACATTGAATCCACATCGACCAGTATCAATCCAAACATCACGTCTGCCAACTCTGTTCTCACGGTCTTGACTACATAAGCAAACACTTTATTCTGCCTTGTGCCATGCTGTTCCAAAGTGGACGCTGGTGACTTTATCTCACAGTCTCTTGCCACACATAGGAGTAGTTATATGGTCACTAAAGAAAAAAAAGAGTTTGATTTGACAGCACTTTTCTCTGTTTTTTCACTCTGCCCAACCTCTTTATGTGTGACAAACCTCAAGAGCCCAACTCCATGTGTGCAAACAGCTCATTCATGTGTGAAAAAAGAGCTCAAACACAAGCTGTTGTGTCTGCAAGGGGGGAGTGAGACCTCACCCTCTTACAGCAAGAGAAAGGTAAACTCCTGATATTCGAATCTGTTTGATTCAGCCTATGAAATAAAACTTTAAACAATACCAGTCAAACTCAAACATCCTGTTTGAGTTAATTTTGAGAGCACTCTCCCTGATGGTTTGTGAAGAACTTGCAGGGTTTTTCAAAGCCTAACCCGGGAATATTACAATTTGAATAAACGTTGTGAAATGATAATAATTATAAGGGATAATGTGCATCTCATCTGTAAATGAAAAAGCACACATCTCAAAATCTACAGGGCTGGAATGATGTCGAACTAATAACTGAGCATGGTACTCATCTGCGCAAAGCTACGTTAGCTTTTTATTCTAGCAGAATTGACACACTTAGCAAATAAATCAATAAATCAGTCCCCCTCCAGTGCTTGTGTATCAAAACAAGGGGAAACGTCTAATCAAAAGGCCCTGCTGAGCTCTAACTCAGGTGAGATTTAACTGAGCACAGTTATATATTTTATATTTAGTAAGAGTAAAAGATTTGCAAAATGATTTTTTTTTCTGTTGTGAGAAATATAAAAAGTTTTTGCTGGTGAAAATAGGCAAAGCGTTGCTCATTTGGTATTTGTTATCTACCTTTGGCACAGTTGCGCCTCAACTGCTTTGGGTTACCACAGTGAAGAGCCAGCAGGGTAACTGGAATAATTAAAGGTCAGCAAGCAGCGCGAGAAATGAGGCTGATGTTAATGAGGCCTGCATGCCAAGCAGAGAGACGGAGGAGGGAAATGACAGACTTAATGTATAGTCAACATTTGCTTCGCATCCATCACCAATTAGACGGCACACCTGTTACATGTTAAAGACACAGTATCTCAAAGTTTGAATTCAATAAAATTATATGCTTATTAATTTAGAGGGAGCGACTATCTTTTCCGACCTGTGATGGGGGTGATGATGTGGCTGATAAGATGCAGAGAACTTAGAGTACCCGTGTTTAAATGCGAGATAAAGCAGATGCTGAAGCAGTTGGCTAGCTATTACATAGCTCTGTGATGTATAAAGTTCCTCTTGGAGATTATTGACAGTATGTTACATAAGTGAAAAAAAAAGTTCAAATACAAGCTCACAGCTTATTTAATAGTTTATCTAAATACCAAATTCTGCATAGTGCTACAATGAAAACAAAATCCTGTTCAAATTCACTGCCATTGCAAATATGTAAATAGGATTTGGGGATCCTCCCCGGGTGTCAGTCCTTTGTCTGTTTGAAGATGTGTGTGGCTGGTTGTGTACATACCAGTGCTAAACTGGTACCGTCTCTGTCTCACTTCGCCTGATTGTCAGCCTCTCCTCACCTCACCTGGCTGACACTGCCTCGCCTGCCTCTGGCTCCCTATAAAGGGGCCCCCATGGGTCCCTGCGTCCTGTCAGAACACCACAGTGCCTGACTTTCATTAGCCAGCACCCCACAGGCTCTGCCACATAGCGTAAACACACCCCGGCGACACACGGCAAGCCCACCCAGACATGCACCGGAGGGGTATTTCATGTGTTTGATTGTCAGCAGCATTGTACAGCGCTCTTGTGAAAGATGGCAGAATCTTTTTTTGGGGTTAAAAAAATATTACTCCGAAATTATGGTGAGCAAGAAAGAACAACTGACTGCCTTTTTGTCTTTCATAGTGTTCTCCTGTTTCGCTTAATTTGACCATTTTGTAATAGATTGTCAAATGTTAGCATGATCCAAAAAAGCGGCACGGAAATTTTGGTCGTCACACAACAGTGCTGTACAGTGTGGTAGCTCTTCATCAACCACAGCACAGTGCATGTAGGGATGCTGTGTCCGAGTTACTCATAACATTTGAATGACAGAAACCTGCTACTCTCGCCAATTGTATTCAGATTAGCAGATGGTGCTCTTTAGAGAGAGAGAGTCACGCTAGTGAAAGTGTGGCCACCAGGAAAAGATCCGAGTCTTGCTCTTTGTGTATTTTTTGCAGCAATCTCACCACGCTCAGTTGCATCTTTCTCTCTTTCCCTTCCCATCACTGGTACTGCTGTTCATCTGTCTGTCTCATATGTTTCTTGGCTCGGTGTGGCCCCACTCGTGTGTGTGTGTGTGTGTATGTGTGGGTGTACTCGTTTCTCTTGGTCATGGGGGTTGTGGTTTGTTCTATGGGATCCATCGTGTTGGGGAATAAGTAGGGCATGCATCCAGGAGGGCAATGCTTCAGCAGTTACATGGAGTCACTATGTACTCCCACGACGAGCACCACACCACCACCTCCTACTGCTGGAGTGAGAGAGGTAAGGGGGCTTCGGCCACAAACACATCCACTGCTGTCCTGCCCACCAAATTACGTCCGTACGTCCGTCCGTACGTCCGTCCGTACGTCCGTCCGTCCATCCGTCCGTCAGAATGTCAGTCCGTCCTATGGCCCTGTGTCCTCTTTAAACATACCTTGAACTGCCTCGTGATGTCCTGGATAGCGTAGGAGCCACACGGATGGTACCGTCCTTATTGTAGTACTACCGAATCCTTACCAAACCCCTTATTCCATGACAGAAAGCTATTTACAAATAATGCAGGTATGTTGTCGATTTAACATCTTTCAGGACTGACTTCATGGCAACTCACTAAGTCTTCATGGGGCTTTGCACCCATCTGTTGTTGCTGTTGCATAAAGTCTCTACTTGGCCTAACATCAGGCTCGGAGTGCATTACGGCGCATTTCCTGGCTCTGAATAATTCAGAAATGCTGCAATACAGAAATACTTTCCTGATGGAGGCTTTAAGAACACAATGGAGGACTTGATTGTGAAGCATTTGAAATGCGGTTAAAGAAGGCCTTGAATGCAGTACAGCTACCAGCGTGTGTGAACATCTTTGTGTGTGTCTGTCAAGGACTAAAAGCCAGTTAAGTGCCAATAAACTTAAGGCACAAAGGTTGTGTGTGTTTGAGAAACAGTGTTCCTGTCCAGCTGTCTCTTTGTAATAATTAATCACTTTGCTTCTCTATGTATCTCATCTATTCAGTGGCATATTTTTGTTGCAGATAGATCATATTTGACATTTATAAAATATCTTCTGCACCACTTATCTTTCTCTCTTTTCCCTCATGCGTTCTTTTTTCTTTACCTACCCGACCTCTCTTAATTCCATTCTTTTTTATACCATCTGTTTATTCTCTTCAACCACTCTGTTACCTTTACTGATAATTTCCCCCTCCCTACAATTTCTTATTAACCTTTTCTTTCTTACCCTCCCTTCCCTCATCATCGCTTTACATCTTTCTCTTGCATTGTCTCTGGTGTCGCCGTGCCTCCTTGTTTGGTGGCGGTTGCTTCTGCAGAGAGTCGTGAAAACTCCTTCAGCCGCTCGCGCAGTTCCAGCGTGTCCAGCATCGACCGGGACACCAAAGAGGCTGTCACCACGCTGCAGTTTGGAGAGTCCTATGGGCGCAAAAGCGACGCCCTACCTACCCCGTGTCTATGGGTGGGCACGAGTCTAGGTGTAGTTCTGGTCATCCCAATGTCCATCCCCACCGACCATGAGGAGAGGATGGAGGAGCCTGTCACCATTGGTCCTAGCGGTATGTGCAGTTATTCACGTTATCAGAGCAGCTCAACTTATTTCGATCGGGTATTTTATCAACCTTTCCACTTTTCTATTGTCTGTCGGTTCGGTTTAAACATTGAATGTAAAAAGATTTACGTAAATATATGAATATTGAGCTTTTTATAGCATTTCTTGCTCTAAAATTGACAGACATTTTCTCTTCATTCCACCCAAACCTTCCCAGGAGCTGTCCAAATGCTGAAGGGCTCTGTGTTGCACTTTGGTTTCATGGACTGCAATGGAGGTCTCATTCAGAGCCCATATGAGGTTTGGCGAGACCAAAATGCCCCAGAGGACCCCGATCGACCACGGAGGCGCAAACTGGTCCACTTCTCACCATCGTCCTCCCAGGAAGCCTTTGGAGAGGGACATTTGGCCGTGGTGTGCTCTGAGAGACAGGCCAAAGTCTTCTTGATGCCTTCGCAGTCATGCCTCTTTGTCCACAACATTACAGAGTCATCCTTTGTGCTGCGAGCTGACGTGGTCTCCGTGTGTAACAGTGTGTGCCTGGCCTGTTTCTGTGCCAACGGACATGTCATGACCCTAAGGTATGATTTTAAGAGCACATCAGAGCTCTGGCTATTATATACATATTTGCATTGAAAATCCAATCTGAGAGCTGTAGAGTGATTTCCTAGAAACTGCTAAGTTCTCCCTGCTCCTGAAAGGTCTGTCCAGACTCGTCAGCTTCTCTGGGCTGAGCAGACTCCAATCACATTTTTTTGCACATGTTCTACTGAAATACGAAATACTGAAAAGACTTTTCAATGCACTCAAAATACGCCATAAAGTGTGAAGGCATTGTACGCATCAGAACACATTGACCTCGATTTAAGTTGGGAATTTTAGATCAGTCTTCACTTTTATAACTCATACTGTGAAAGCTTTACTTGAATTTTCCCAAAAATCCTGGCTTTTATTCAAGTTCAATCATGCAAAAAAGATGAAACTAAAAAGTACATTCTCTGTCATTTTCAAGTTTTTTGAGCAGATGTTAAACTTGGCTGTCAGTTTAAACTTTGCTGTCAGAGAAAAGCCTACAAAAGAGAGACTGAAAAAAAAGAAAAAAAACATCCAGAACTTCAGCTAATTGAAATGCTGTGGTGGGACAGCTGTGCAATAAAGAGTTCACATAAATCTGAGGCAAAGAGATGTTTTTGTCATATAGAAAATAATGAAAACAAGCTGTCAAAACATGGGGTGCTCTTTGTTTTTAACACCACTTCTGTACTTTGGTTACATTTTTGTGAAATAATCACTGGGTATTCCCTCTCTATTTGTTCATCAGAAATGTTATTCACCTCTTTTTAGGATGTTTAATACAGCATAGATTTTGTAATATGGATTTAGTGGATTTAGTAGAATGCATTCACATCCAAGCACCAGCATGAATAGTGTGTAATTATTCAGCATAAGTCTTAAACCATAAAACTAACCAGCCTTTGTTTATTAGATCAATTCATAATGACAACTCCTCTCAGCTGGAATGCAATTTTGGAACCGTTTTTGTGGTGTGCATAACTGTTGACTTGCTGGGTATGATTGATATATCCCAGCATTCCCGGTGCTTAACATATCATTCTGCCTACAGTTTGCCCAGTTTAAGGCCCCTGATGGACGTCAATTACCTGCCTCTGACAGACATGCGCATCGCAAGGACCTTTTGTTTCACCAATGGGGGCCAGGCACTATATCTCAGCTCCCCCACTGAAATTCAGAGAATTACATACAGCCAGGAGATGTGTGACAACCTGCAGGTGAGCACTGCAGCTCTAGCACACACAGTTTAGAGGAATATTGGTGCAGTAAGTAAGCAGGCACTGTTATTCCCACTCTGACTGAAGCTGACAGTTGACACCGAACTCAGATGTCAAACGGGGAACCAACTCTGCTGGGTTGAATCTGGCTTTACAGTGCATGTGTGCTTGTGGACACTGGCTTATTTATGGATGGTTATTATTAGCAGCCATGGCTGCACATAACAAATGATTCTGCTGTGTGGAACTGCCATAGTGCCATCTACAGGCAGCAGCGGCTGAGTCATATACTGCTCATTACTGAGGAAAAGCTGATCAGTTTTCCCATTGCATGTCTTGAGCAAGTGCTCAAAATTGCACTTCTTAAAGTAAATTGTCTTATTTTCATCCATTGCAGGAAATGTTGGGAGAGCTGTTTACTCCAACAGAAACACCAGAAGCTCAGAACAGAGGATTTTTAAAAGGCTTTTTTGGAGGAAATGCTCAAACATTCGACAGAGAAGAGCTTTGTGCGTGTTTTTTTCTTGTTTTCACTCAAGTGTTTACTTGTAGCTTAAAATTTACCAAAGAAAATGAACTGATTATGCCTTTGAAAGCTGATTTGATAGTTAAATAACATTAAAGTTAAATTATCTCAATTATATAACCAAATGTGTTTGCTAGTTGGGGAAGCATCAGCTGGAAAGGCCTCCAGGAGTCTGGCGCAGCACATCCCTGGTCAGGGAGGAATGGAAGGCATGAAGGTGGCTGCTAGTGGAGTAGTGGGTGACCTGGCTCGAGCTCGCATTGCTCTGGATGAGAGAGGCCAAAGGCTGGGGGAACTTGAGGACCGGACAGCCCTGATGATGACCAGTGCGGAAACATTCTCCAAACATGCTCATGAGGTGAACTCAGCCCCAAGTTGAAATCATGTGTGAATAGATTTAGTTGACTTTCCTTTTTAAAATCTCTATTAATAATGTAATTAATTAATGTATAATAAATCTTTTTTTTTGCATGGATGAGCTCAATTAGAATATTGGATTGCTCTTTACAAACATGCTATATTTCAATATAATTTAACATTAAATTGCTTTGTTTTCTTCCAGCTAATGCTCAAGTGTAAGGATAAGAAGTGGTACCAGTTCTAACAGCAAGATCTTAGCAATGAGGCTGCCCTGGGTCTGCTGGAAACTTTGTGCCACTACAGAACTTTCACTTTACATTGAAAGCAATTTGAAAAGACACAAGAGTGACTTTGTCTTCACAGCGTGTGGGTCAAGCTGTGTGTACGACGCTTTTGCTTTGCTGAATGGGTAGGACAACCTAGATCCTTGTCCAAACAAGCAGAGACTGACAGAAGATGGTGGCATTATGAGGTCTGAGGATGAAAATGGAAATATTCGACGAGTCTGTGTGCGTGTGAGTTTGCAGGCGGGTGTGTGCGAGTGTGCATGTCCGGGTGTGTGTGCGTGTGTGGTTGGGCTTTCTGGACCTGTACTGTGTAGATACTCAAAATCTAAGACATCAACAAGAAATGCATGAAATAACAATGGATGAGTATTTAAAATATACAACTGCCATATTAAAAAGCAGCATGCTACTTTAAGAAGACATTCAAAATAAAGAAATAAAAGTTTTATTTATGATGTAAGCCAACAACAGAAACTATGAAAATCTTTATATTTTTTGAGATACTGGCAAAAAACTATATATAAAAAGGGAAACGTATACCTGCATTGCTATTAAGCCAAAACTTGTTACTTTCCCTTTTCTTATTTTTTCTTTTTCAGTTGATATTAACTTTTTTTTATTAGTCTCTAAATATTACTTGACACAGTATAAATGCACATAAGTATCTACACACTTTTAGAATTATACTAAAACTTTGTTCTTCAATTACTCTGGGCTGCACAGTGCAAATATAAACCAGTAGTATTAACACTGAAATCTGCTAAGTCTAGTCACACTGCTTTGTTTTCACTTTTAAGCTGCTGCTGCTTATCAAGGGATATTTCACTTTCCCCCAAAATAGAATTGTATGTTAACAAAGATTGATGTGACACAGGTTCAAAGGGCGTCTGTTTTTATATGTTGTACAAACCTATTTTCAATTTTCGTGCCATAAATACAAAGCTGGATGAATCCGTTTACTGCACATCAACAAAGGAGCTAACATTTGGTAGGCATCATAAGTGTCCTGTTGATCACACTTGGAGTGGGCATTCATTAAAGGTCAGTTGTTTTTTTGGTTTAACAAAAAAGGGGGTGTTTTTTTCTGTTTCTGTTTATCTTCAGCTGCCTTTGTCGGATGTCCAAGTTTTGTGAGCCATAAGGTTACGTTTTAGTGTTTGGGAGAAGGTAAAAGTGCAACAGATGTCTAGTCTGACTCTTTCTCTGCTGAAAGAAATCAAATATGTATGACACCCTCTCATGTTTCCCCACCTTGATCCTGCGGTTTGTGCATTTTCAGCATTAACTCAATCAGACAGCACCCATAATAATTGTCACTGTCTTTGTGCTACGAATATGAGCAGAAATTGGACTAGAATTCATCCCTGCCGACTCCATTGTGAGTTGTCTGTCAGTAAATGGTTCAGGAGAAGTAACAGTATTTTTAGTGATGTTCAGATGTTGAGTCAGTGCCGAAAATATGTTCATGTGTAAAACATTTGCAGCAATTTCCACTGAAGACTATTTTATTTCTCTTCAGTAGTGTTCTTTCTGACTATGATATCCTTGTGTCGCGGTCATATATTTGATGGTTATGGCCTTCTAACTGAGGGCCTGTGTATTTTAAAAACATCTAATGTTTAATGATACATGATCGTGTATCAAATTGTGATTGTGTTGTATGTCGGTGGGTAGCCACGCGACATGGACAAACAGCATCAAGTGAGGAGGATATTTTGTAATTGTGTATTTGTCTGTATTTTGAACTGATCAGAAAAATCAAAGGGTTACTGATTTTTTGTTTTCTCACATGTTTGACCTTTATGCACATGATCATCAGTACATACAGTCTAAAGAAACACGCCTTGGTCATACAGATGTCACTCCCAGATCCAATATGCATCATCAGACACTCTCTCAAAGACTGAAAAATAAGACAATAATCATTTCTGCCTGTTCTCTGTCAGGCAGCAGAGACACTCCTTAGATTTAAATGGCCTTCAAACACATGTACTTTCACCTTGCTCACCTGGAATCCCAAAGCTGAATTACTTGCATATCACAAATTACACGTCTTTCAAAGCTGTGTCTTAAACATGTCATAATATAGATAATACATTTCTGTTCTATCTCTGTACCGTCAATGAGACTTGTGTTCAGTGAAGTTCTTTCAGTGCCAGAGATAACACAAACAAAAAAGAAAACAAAACCAAAATAAAATTGAAAAAAAATCTGACTTCTGCTGACAGGGTGTTTTGTTAGTATGTTTTTGGTTTTTATATCCTATGTACAGTTCAACTCGGGGTGAAAGGTGAAACATAAAAAAAAAAATATTGAGATATTTTCTGTATATGTTGTACCTGTTACTGCTGGTACTGTACTATCTGGTATTCTGGCTCTGTCTAAATCACTTGAACTGTGTAGTTCTTCACAATGTAGTATGCTGAAAGAGGCATTTTCTTGGTTTTGATGGCAGCAAAGTTTGTCTTATTTAATTGGATTCTACCACTTTTGTTCTTCTTGATATATACTAGTGTAATAGAACTTATTGACAAGGTCTGAAAATATGTTGATGCAAAAGCAAACTGAAATAAACATTGATTGATGTACACAAGAGTGCTCTAAATTCATTGGTCGGTCACAATCACTGACATCGTTTTGCTTTTTGTTCATTTGTTTAATTTATTTCAATCAACCATGGAATGCAATATCATAATACATTTGGAAGGGTAGTATTCACGGTATTTTCATTTTACCTTAACTGTGCCCTGCCATTAGCTTTGCTTTGTAATGTAAGGATACTATATTTCAAAGTTTTGCTTTAAGAGAGATGTGTTAAAAATTCATTTTCACACATTTTATAATCCTGTCATCACTCAACTCCTCACAATCTCACGTTGTCACGATAGACATATATCTCTACATAGACTTGCATCTCTATGGTTGTCACCATAAAATTGTTTTACTTCCGTGTTATCATCCAATCACTTTTAATATTTCTGAGTCATCTACCTTTTGGCCAACCCAGACCAAGTGGCAGCGCGACATCCAATCGGATTCCTATTTTTCACGTTCTGATCCCGCCTCTGCCGTTAACTCGGGAGATACTTGATGTTAGACCAGGATGTGAGAAAAGATTTGTAAAACGAGGTAGTTAGCAATTCTGGAAGACTTGTGAATGCGGCTAAACCATGGATTTATATTAAACAGACATCAAGAAATGGCAACACCACTGCTTCTGGATGTCATCCCGAACGGAACCGGAACAAATCTAACAAATATATAATTTTAATATCCTTGGGATGTGGACACTGTCAAACCAACATTGTGGGTCAAGACATCAGCAGACCTCTGTTGGAAAAGAGGTGGCAGCTTATTTGAAAGAAACGTGGACGCTGGAAAGTGGGCAACATGTCTCTTCGCTTGTTTTCGTTGTGTCTCCTACCTTTTCTCTTAGGAGTGTTTAGCCATTACCTGTCCGAGGCTCAAACTGGCTCGGTCCTCAGCGCTTCCAACTCGTTGGTCTGGGGTCCAGGGCTGAACACCAACATTGTCCTGCCAGCTCGGTTTTTCTTCATACAGGCGGTAGAGAGCTCAGGGAAGAAGTAAGTCGATTTGGCCTTATGTATCGCTTTGTGCTGGAACCGATTTATCTCCTCCCGAAAAACAATCCACAGTTTTTTTGTTGTTGTTTTTTGTCAAGTCTTCCAGTTAATTGACCCTGTCAATTATATGACCCTGTCATATATATATTACATCGTGTTTTGGATTTGGTTTCAAGTAGTAACACATATTTTGCACTTCAGTTCTCACAATTAGATCAGTTTTGTGACGACTGTTCTTATTCACTGAATCTGGAAGGCTCCAAAAAAAAAGACATATGGATCACATTTGCCTTGTTTTGCTCCCCCTACTCTTCAGCAAGTCAGCCAAAATACTTTAAAGTTAATGAGGTCATTATCACAACCTGACCATTTATTGTTGTTTGGAATAATTCTATTCAAATTTCAGATGAAAGCTTAGTTTGGAATTGTACTGATGCTGGATACTGTTACTGTTTCTGTTGCTATCTGATACTACCAGCAGGCTTTCATAACTGCACACAAAGATCAATAGAGTAATGTTATAATCAAAGCATATGAGGAATATGACATTTTAAACCTGTCAATAGGGAAAGAGCTGATATGCAAGTGTTATACCCGGCCAGAAATATGTTACATATCCTTAAATAGCCTCTATGATCAGACAGGCCCATTGACGGTATCATATTATTCGTGTGGTTGCTCAGAGGTATCACTTTCACTAATGCTTTGGTTCAATTACATAGCTCCATTATTCCATTCTGCAAAGAACAACATCATTCTTTTCTTCTGGAACAGAAGAAACATAATAGGAACACACCACTGCAAAGGGCAAAAGATCTGCAGTGTTGTATTGTTTTACAGTTTTCAGAGCAGTACATTTCTTCTGTTTCCAACCTATCACAGTTTAACAGTATCACCGGGTGAGAAGACCTTTGAAGTCAAGATCATGTCTCTGGTTGAGCCATTCACCAGGATCTGGATTCAGGTCCTGGATCGTCGGGACGGGTCCTTCCTAGTTCGCTACAGAATGTACGCCACCTATTCGGACCTTCAAATCCACATTACGCTTAAGAGCAAGCACGTTGCAAAGTCGCCATATATCCTTAAAGGTAAGATACAGTTTCCACTGTCCAGGAAAAATCTGATCAGTGAAAAAAAAACTATAAACCCATGCTAAATCCTGTCTTCAAGTGAGCTCATCCTGGACATTTCCCCCTTTTGTTGTTGTTAAGTTGTGGGAAATGTAGAAAAAGAAGTGTTTTATGAAGAGTTTGTTCTTTACAGGTCCCGTCTATCATGAGGGATGTCACTGTCCACAACCGAGTGGTTCTTTATGGGAGGCCCACATGAACTGCCCTCAGTCCTTTTCCCAGATAGAGAGGGATCTGTCCCTTTACATGAATGTTGACCCGGATCGCATCGCAGAAGAGATCCCAGAGCGCTTTGGGCAGCGGCAAAGCCTCTGCCACTACACCATCAAAGACAACAAGGTACTGTGCACAAGGACATCTAAAAGATTTATAAAAGAATAAACTTTGGAGGCTTACTTTATTTCAACTCTCAGAGAGTAATGCCATGATCATTTTCTGTGAACACATTAAGAAAAAAATCCAACCACACAGTAATATTTGAAGATTAGGTTGTTTTTTAAAGTATGCAGGAAACATTGATTTACAATTGATATGAAGAATTCAAAGTTTAGCTGCTCAAACATTCCCCGCTGTAGAAAAAATAGCAGGTCGAATATCCTAAAAACAAATTGTACCGAGAAGTGAAAAGCCAGCCAAGAGCCCAAGGCTATGTGACACACCTGTCAGAGCAGTGTATCACTCAGGTACTCAGATATAGGCTCCCCTGAAAAACCACATCAGTCCAGGTCGCTGTAACAGCAATATGTCTAAAGCCCTGTTCACACAGGGCTTGCATTACCTGAGACCATTAATTCTATCTGATTTAAGGCAGGGGGAGTGTGTTCAGACAGTTTCGAGTTGTAGATGGAAGGTCCATCCAATAAACAAGTTGGAATTGGTTTGCACATATCCAAGGAAAATATGTCTGTCCTCCTTACTCAGTTGCTGCTGCTTTGTTTTCTTCCCTCATAAATAAAAGGTAAGTCAGCCTGTTTCAGAAGCAGGTACAATACGTCAGGGTGAGCTGTGGGTATGTGTCCCTGCCACACCTGTGCTTTCTGAAGCAGGGACGTTACATAAATGAGTTTGTTGTTCATCAGTTGTATTTTTTTATGCAGGTGTGTTTTTGTTTGGCTGCCAATTTTCCAAGTCTTTATTTTGCTGCATGCATCTCTCTCTGATTGCATGTAATTGAAGTCTCACCAGATGCGAAGACAACCTGAAATAAACCCTTTTAACATATGAACGAGCAATCACCTGGGCAACAAGCAGAGTGGCAGTAGGCAGCACAGCTCAGCCATAATACTGAAATACTTTACAAGTTCGCTTGCATTTTCATTGTTTAGGAGGTGTGTGTTTGTTATTTTACACAGAGCAAGAAAATAAACAGTTTTTCTTATCATTTGTCTTCTGATCCAGTCTACTAACATACAGTCATTGTATGGTGCAGTGCGGCTGTGAGTTAATATCATGGTTAAATTTTTCATCTGTGCTTTTTCCTCTCCTCAGGTCTATGTTAAAACATTAGGAGAGCATGTCGGGTTTAGGATCTTTATGGATGCCATCCTACTGTCTCTCTCAAGAAAGGTCAGCTCTCATCACACTCCCACTGTGGACATTCACCTCACACTGTTTTTTCTATAAACTTGTTTTTGAATTTCAGCCGCAGCACACAGCAGCCTCATTATTATTTTCGTTTCTGCTTTTAATGGACAGCACTCCTCTTTTCATTTTAAGTGGAACAGAATTTGTAAGCTTCTCTCTGGGGGATGTACTTTGCATGCAGGTGCAACTCCCTGATATGGAATTCTTTGTTAATCTGGGCGATTGGCCACTGGAGAAGAGGAAGCCCACTGAGAAGATTCATCCTATTTTTTCCTGGTGTGGCTCCAATAATACCAGAGATATCGTCATGCCCACATACGATCTGACTGAATCTGTCCTTGAAACCATGGGAAGGTAGGAATCGGGGGCCAATATACTGTGCAATCTGAATAATTCAGCCTCTTTCAGAAACAGCCAGTGAACATTCCCTCACCAGTGAGGTGTCCAGGAGGTATTCTTATCAGACGCCTGAGCCACAACACCTGAATAAACCTTACCAGGGAGACTTAAGAGTGTGATTCTCCTGTAGTTGGAAAACACTGTACTATCCCCCTTTTTTTAATAGGGGGACCAGCAGCACTATCTTTGCTGTTACAGAGAACCTGTGTTTTTTGTTTTTGTGCTTTATGTGCGTGGCTTTGACAGACGATTGAAGGATTAGAAACTACTAAAAATGTGACTTTCAGCCTTGTGTCCATGCAGAGTAAGTCTGGATATGATGTCCGTTCAGGCCAACACTGGGCCTCCATGGCCAGAGAAGAATGCCACCGCCTTCTGGAGGGGGCGGGACAGTCGTCAAGAACGTCTGGAACTCGTCAAGCTTTCAAGGGCGAAGCCAGACTTTATAGACGCTGCTTTTACAAACTTCTTCTTCTTCAAACATGACGAGAGCCTCTATGGGCCACTAGTCAAACACGTCTCTTTTTTCGACTTCTTCAAGGTGAGAGCTTTGCACAGCAGCTAGTTTTCTCATACTATTTATTAATAATATGCAGTGGAAAAAGGGGTGATTATATCAGGAATTATTTGAACTACAAGAACCAGTGAGAACTTGTTTTCCAGCCAAAAAAGACCATTGAGCTACAGTTTCTGTTTATGAAAATAAAGCATCAGACACTGGAGCCTTTTACTATCTAGCGTTCATTTCTGGTCTTTGTCATCACCAGTACAAGTACCAAATAAACATTGATGGAACAGTAGCGGCGTACCGACTGCCTTACCTGTTGGCAGGAGACAGTGTGGTCTTCAAGCAGGATTCTGGTTACTATGAGCATTTCTACAATGAGCTGCGGCCGTGGGAGCATTACATCCCTGTGAGAGCAGACCTGGGAGACCTGCTGGAAAAGATCCAGTGGGCTCGTGACCACGATGAAGAGGTGATGATGTTTTGTTGCGTAAATGTTCACTAGACTTAAGCAGAACTAATATTTTGTGATCATGTTAGATCATATCGTTTTCATGTTGCAGGCTAAGAAAATTGCCATTTCAGGCCAGCAGTTTGCTCGGAACAACCTCATGGGGGACACTATATTTTGTTATTACTACAAACTCTTTAAGGTATCAGGCCGGAATTTTCTATTGTAAAAAAAACAAAAACAATGTGGGAAAAAAACAATAACAAAAACTGTACTTAATGTTGTTGTCCTTCTTGTAGGAGTATGCCAAACTCCAGGTGACAGAGCCGAAGGTTCGGAAGGGCATGGAGATTGTAGAGCAGCCCGCTGATGACCTGTTCCCATGTTCCTGTCACAGGATGAGGGTATAAGATAGTATTATGTTCCCTCACTAAGTCATTATTTTCTATCTTCTCCTATCTGCAGGCGTGGTACTAAACAGACCTCCTCACCCTATGGTGTGTGGCTCCCTCTGCTGTAGAGAAGATGTCACTGCACCATACTTCCTGAAATACTCTAAATAGACATCTCACTGTGATTATTGCCAGACTGCTTAATATACACTGTGTCTCATCATTTTATTACACTACATCTTGAAAAACAGCAGAAACCAGAGATGGTGTGTAAAAAATCAATAATTCACCTGAACTTTTACTTTTATTTATTTACAGCCAGCATTAACCCCATATATTTTGTTTAAATTTGTTAGTTTGCATAATGTTTGGCCCTTTTTTCTTTTCTGTTTCTTCTTCTGTTTTGTTGTGAGCACCATACACATGTCTGTGTGTAATTAGTCAATTCTGTTTTTTTTTTCAGGAAAAGGATGAACTTTGACCTGTCCCTACATTGAGAACAATCCCTTATAATGTACATGATGTGCTGCCAAATGAGATGAGTTGTCAAGGTGTGAAATAACAATGTAATGCAGATCTACACTTTTTAATAAATGTCTCTTTTATTAGTTTGAGTGTGTATTTGTATTTGATTATGCATAATAAGCCATTCAGTTGTGTAAAAATAACTGTATCATGACTTTGTGAATTGGAATTTAATGGATTCAGGAAATCAGAAGTGACGCCATCTTTCCCTGATATTCAGATTAAGCAGAATCTCACTGTGGCCCACTGCTCCATTACCTGGGCTGAGTCACTTGTTTTTTTTTAGCATAAACAAACTTTTCCCCCTTAGACTTTTCTATAATTATGAATGAAGCATGAAAATGTCTCAGCTCTTTGTTCAGCATCAGGGACAGCACATTGAACACATTAGCCTTATGTCACAGGCAATTGTGGCAACTCTTTTTTATTAATAATTTCTTTACCATAATACATATTTCAAATCTGATTATGAAAATTGATTTCTGAAACCATTTTTTTTAATCTTTCTTACATGACCACTTTCAAATTTTAAAAAGATTTTTTGAGCGGAGGAATGCCTTTAAAGATCGTTTCCTGCTCAAATTGGAGATCTTTCCTAAAATAAATCTCACCATCAGAAAAAGGGAAACATCCCTACTCCACGGCACACAAAAATGTAACATGATGGTTTGTCTTATCAATCAATCTATTATACTTTATAGTCATTGGCCGGTTTATATCTTATTTAATTTGATCAACATGAAGTGAGTTAATAGAAATTTACTTTTGTCACACAACAAAAAACACCTGATCCTTCGGATCATGGGCACAAATGTAATAACCACTCCTGAACGCTAGGTGTCCGTAGTGTGGGTTTAGATCATGTTCTCCTGATTTTAGAGAAGAAACGCTTCGTTTGTGACAGAAATGTGGAGTGAGGTAAGGGAGCTGTGTGATGTATTGGACATACATAAGAATCAAAATGGCATTATAGTTTAGATTTAAAACACAACAGCAAAGACTCACAAACCTCAATCAGAATAGCATCCACGTTTAGATCCAACAGAACATAGACTGCTGGCCAGTTTACTTGGTTTGCCAGTTAGAAACTTAATAAGTCATAAACTGTGTTATGCTGGCTTTCAGGAAGCGTTGAAGGTGCCGTTTGGGACAAAGTACCTGGACGCAGCCTTGTGTGTCCCTGCCTCCGTAAAAGATGCCCACACGGCAGTGATACTCACGCACGGTGCAGGGGGGGACATGAACTTCAGACCACTGGTTTCTCTGGCTCGCTCCCTGGCTTCACACTGCGTCCTCTGCCTCCGTTTTACGTGCAAAGGCTTAAACTTTGCGTACAGAAAAAGGGCTTATCGTGCTGTGTGGGTAAGGATTTTTAACATGTAAGATGTGCGGTTTTCAAAAATGAAGAATGGGCATTGTAAAGTTGCTTTACACACCTTATTTTCTGTTTAGGACTACTGGAAAAACCAGCAGAGGTTTACAGTGAAACACACATTTCTTGGAGGTAATTAGTTAAGTAGATAAAGGCCACTGTCTTGATTACATTTCTACATAAACTAAGATACTAC
>JABUIW010000214.1:10076124-10100233 GCA_013363375.1 Menidia beryllina
CCTCATCATTTAGCCTTGAATGACTTCCTAAGTTAACCTCCATTGTCTTGTGCTGCTTATTATGTGAATGACACAACGTGCTGCAGTGATGGTTTTACTCCCTGTTTGTGCCCAGGACATTTTTAAAAGGACGCTAAAAGACATGAAAGCCGAGTGTGAGGTTTTCTGGCTGGAAGGAGGCAATCATGGACTGATGGTGAAAGGAATGTCTGAGGATTCAGTTCTGGATGAGGTGAACTCAAAAGTCATCTCCTGGATTCAAGAAAAGCAAGCATAGGTGTTTATTTTTGTATTTTTTGCTTTGGTTGTTAAATAAAATATAAAACTGCATAAAGGCTGTGACTATACTTTGCATGTTTACACAACTGGGGTCTTATTTCACTGCAAATTGAAAAATGAGTTTGTGGAAATATAAAGTACATGATAAATGATAAAATGGGTAAACAGTACAAATATTTAAACGTGTCGTAATAGAGGTAAGATAAAGATAACTGAAATATTATTTGTTTTTTTAATATTCACTAATTATAAGATAAGATAAGAGATAACTATCTTGACAGAAATATGTCCATTTAATAAAAAATAGAGTACAAATACATTTCATTGCTTCGTTTATTTCACTGGACACAAATCCTTAAGTTTGCTATCGCTTTAGTGTCCACATCACGTGATCTGGTATTCTACACACGCCTACCATTTAAAGGAACAGTACTCCCAATATCGTCGACGTTTACTGGCATGCGATTGGCCGACAGACTTCCGTATGTTTTAGTACGAGCAGCATGGCTGCTGATCCGTGGAACAGAGTAAACATTCCCTTTCCTAGTGCCGTTTCCATTGTCAGTGTACAGTTTACCACATCGACAGGTATGTATGGATATCAGTAACCTATTTTCTCTCCATTATGCGCTGTCTCGCGCTCGGTTCCGCGTGCTCACTCTGTTTCTTGCTACCCACGTGCGGCTGCAGAACTTTTCCTTCACGTGGACGTGAAGTGCTCATTTAAATTGTGTTTTTTTCAGTGGACACCATTAAAGCCCTGTGTATGGAAAACGACAAGGTTCTGCAACTTCTACGGAGTGAGATTTTTCAGACGGAGGTTCGAGTTCTCTACGAGCTGATGTACATCCTCAACAACAGCTACAGGGGCAACAAGACCCTCAAGGGCTTACAGCAGGTGATAGGGCAACAGTTGGTCAACCCACAAACTGAATGCAGGTCCTTGAAGTTGTTCCCATTTTTAATTGTTATCTTGTAGGTTGAACAATGCATTAACAGACTGAAGCTCATGAAGCTTGATGGAGCCCTTCAGGAGCTGGCAGATCTGTGTCCAAATAAGTTGCAAAGGTGTGTAACAACAGGATATTATGAAAACTGATTTGAACGACACATTTTGAAATGTATGAACTTGTTGGTGTTTTCGTATCTTTTTTTCCTATAGAGGTTTGGATAATGCCAACACTGGGGCTCAGTGTGTCTCATTCTAGCTATTATTTTCAACATTCTTTGTCAGATTAAAGAAAAACTAAACCGATTAATAATCATGATTTATTGATTGTATTAAGCTCGACCTAAAACTCTTACACCATGAAATTATTTTACTAATATTGCAGGTATAATGTAATTACATTATTACATCAGTAATCCAAAAATATTATGAAATTAAGAGTTTAAATAGTGGAACATGGTCTTTATTCACACTTTCACATTGTTTTGAATCCTTCTGTGTCATAATTTGCCCTCCTTTAATTTTTTTGTTGTTTGTTTTGTAAGCACTCTTCATCTGCTAAAAAGGTATAGTTTTTATTTTAGTTGATATGTATGAAATTATTTTGATTAGTATCAGCCCAAACATGAAAATATTTTTCGTCATCATTCAGCAACGTTCCAATTAAAATCCAGATGTAAAATAACCTAAATATTATATGGTTAGAGGTGTTCACGCTGTAATGTAATGTTTGCATACTTACATTTTCAGAACACTGAGCATCAAGAGGGGCCACGGTGATGTTCCGAGCCAACCCATGCTGGAATGGACCTGTCTCAAGGTCCTGGGAGCTGCTCAACTGCTGAGCTGCTCACTGACTCGGTGCAGCAGAGCTTTTATGTATCTTTTTTATGTGCTTTCTTTTTGTGTCAACCTTATATTTTCAACGTGTGATTATAGTGACAAATTACTTTGAATTGTTTACAAAAATGGACCAATGGACGTTTGTGTTCCTGTGAAGTTAAGTTAGTAGTTATGTCCTTAAAAGATGTTTGCCCTAGAGTCTCAAAGCAGCAGATGAAGTGGGAGGAGTTTCTCGTCCTGAATATGGTTATAACCAGCATGCTCAGTCGTCTGTGGTAAGGAGCAACTGAACATGTCTGCAGAGTGAAAAAAGATTTTCAAATGTCTACTTTTGAAATAGCAGTGTCCGTGCATGTCCACCATCTGAACTCTTCTGCATTTGGACTTCATCAGGGTGATTTTCCGGGGCGTGCTGGTCAGCGTCTCCGCTCTGTACCTTCAGCTGCTGGAGCTCCTGGGAGAAGTGGCCCTCTCCCAGCCCATGCCCTACCTCACCGATGTCTCTCTACCAGCAGATATGACTCAGTTCCTGGGTCCCTCATATGCATGCATACTGAAAAGACACCCAGCATACAATTCCAGTCCCAAACACCTGAAGATAAAGGGGCACAGAGGGGAGATGGCTTCAGTTAAACTCATCCGCAAGAAACAGAGAGGGAAGCTTAAAGAAGACCTGGGTGTCTCTGTAGAAAGAAGTATGGGGTCAACCAATAATTTTTTTTTTCTTTATCCTATCTGCTCCTTACTGGTCAAATATAACTAGCAGACCCCAAATCATTTGTGCAACAGACTACATTTTCTACCATAGTTAATTTTTAGTGAAAAAAAATACTGATAGGTTTTCTTTAATCCTAGGTTTTCCTATGGAGACAGATATCAGGTCCCCTTTTAACATTTTTAAGAAGGTGTGTATGTAATACCTCTTTTTTATGGATATAAATGAATTTAAATACCTTTTAACTAACGATTATCTTGTGTTGTACCCAAGGTTAAATCTACCCTGGGAGAATCACAGAAAAGTGGCCAGAGACAAAAATTCAAGAAACAAGTGAGAGAAGCTCAAGCATTCTCATGCATGTCGGACCATCTAGAGGAAATAATTGTGTGGTGCCGAGCCCAGAGGATGGGAAAGGAGAAATGCCTTCTGACCTTCCTGCGTTTAAAGTGCCAGAAGATGAAATCCCTGGAGGCTGCTGGATACACGTAAGACCACTGCAGAATATAAAGTCATTCAGGCAAAAAGTACCTACTTCATGTTGCAATTGTGGTACTCACTTGACATGTTTATATCATCTGTCCTTGTGTTCAGTATCCAGAAGAAGCTGCAGTCCTTCAGACGGGAAGTTTGCTGGGTTTTATCTCCTAAAGGATCAACACCAAAGATTTTTCTTTCCCCCATATCCGCGAGGAGAAATGGTCGCCTGAAGAGTCGCTTACAGTCACTGAAGAGACGGTTTGTGTCTTCTAAAGTCAGGACTGGTGTTAAAAAGAAGGGACTGGAGGGAAAACGAAAGAAAACTGAGCTGACAGTAGCTGGACTTTCAAAGGATTGCCATGAGAGAAGAAGTACGCACAGCAGGAAAATTCAGATGTCTGACAGCGATGACGACATTGATGATATATTTGCCTCTGTGGGCTTGTGATACCTTCACCAAGACTCTGTCTTAGTTATACTAAGAAAATATGTAAATCTCTCTTGATTTAATGTTTTTAAAGTTTTTTTTAGAACCTCTGCACAAGGAACAACAGGAATGTAAGCTGATGCATTGACTGACATCGGATGAAGACAACAGACTGCTTGTGGCAAAATAAAAACAATGAACAAAGGCCGGATTAAAGGTCAGATTGACTCTTGGTAGTCTTTCAAAATGGCACCATCTGTTTTGGATGTTGCCATGTTAACTCTTAAGGTCAGATCTCATTTCGGTTATTATTTCCCATCAGCAACTGTGATTTTTTCTCATTTGCATAAATAAACTGAATGGTTTAAATAGCTCGTTTGAATGGCAGATGAGCTGGTTTTTAAGTTTCAGACTTGATATAGAGCCAAGCATCTGCAGGAATTGATCGCTGCTTGAATAAAATGCCACCAAGTAAGCTTCCTTATTAGTATTTCTGGCACCATCTAGTGGTGCTGATGCTCTAACAAGCATTGATCTGAACTCATTCATTATTAGTTCCAGGGTGCTCATTGATCTTTAAGAATGTAGAGCAAGCCCCAAACCTGTTAATGGATATTTGGCACAATACAATGTTGATGTCAGGCATTTTATCTAGAGCGGAATTGGTGTTCCTGCAGAAACAAAAAGCAGATGTGAATGGGCGTTTTTAGGAAGTGCCTTGACATTGAAGCCTTTAATGTATTAGACAGAACTAACTGTGGCTGCTGAGAGACAGAAGTTCAAGAGTGCTTCACTGGTAGTTCTGTTTTCCATAGTTTCATCTGTCATAACATAGAACATCTCCACAAAGCTGTTTTTTCTTTCAGTGCTTGATTAGTTTGAGTCCTCAGATATTTTTGTAAACTAGTCTGAATGAACGGTCTCCCCTTTTCTGGTGCTAATTGTATTACGTAAAACATAGTGATTACAATATAAATACTGAAGAAGTAGAGGACTTCCCATATTCTGGATATGAGTAATACTGCAACAGCTTCCTGTTTGTCTATGTGCCTTTTCAGCTGTCTTCCTGATTATCACGCATTGCCTTTGGAAGCAAACTGTAAGCGTAATGGTTACATGCCATTCTGTCTATTCCTGTAAGCCAATAAACAATTAATAGCCCATAGTTTTTACTAGGCAGTCTTTCATGGGCACATGGTTGAGCTCAGCCCTAAAACTCTTCAATAATTTTCTTGAATCAATAAAGGTTTCACATGGAGCCTGAGCCTAATGTGGCCTATTTTCCCAATATATTTGATTAATTTATTTCCATAATACCTGTTTTATTGTAACAGAAGGGAGAAATAGAATATGTTACATGCTCCAAAGCCCAGCGTCTTTTAATATATATTTTGAAATATAGTGTACATCATAAAATAATGATAAACTACTCCCCAGGTAAACATGGAGGGTATGTAGACATTCAAATTATTTTTACTTTTTGTGAGCAGCGTTCTACTTTCAAATATCACATTTTTTAAGATAGCACCTAGCTTATCATCTTAATTCATAAATGTTGAACCATAGACATTTATACATTTTTTTCTGTGATAACAAGCTCACAGTCACTGAGTTCAACATTGTCCTCCAGTACAATACAAATTCCACATTGTAAACTTGCTGTGGTAAACCCCAGTTAAAATCAGTTACAAGAATCCATTTAACAAAAGTCGCTCTTCAGTTTCTTTCAGTTTCTTTTAAATTAAACTTTAAAAAAAAGTCTTATATTTTATCTCTTTTTTGATGTCATTGGATGAAATATATTTAAAAGGATAAATAAAGATACACGGATAAATTAACTGTACTAAAGTCCACAACAGCATCCAGACAAAACTAAATGGATGACACATTGTTTTTTGACACAGTATGTGATTAATATCAGTAAAATTAAATCCCAGAACTTATTTTAAATGGGTTAATGTTTAGCCAAAGACCAAGGTCCGTTGTTTAACTAAGTTTTATTGTAGTAGAGATGTGGATTTTACATGCTTACACACTAAGAATTCCCTTTACAATCCATACACAACAATAGTAATGTGTAATTTTGAGAGTTCTATTTACCATAATTTTTCTAATATTTCCACACTTAATACACACAGATTTTCATTATATTTGTTTGTTAGTCTTTGTGCATTGGGAAAATATTATGTTAGTGGGATTGATATTTTTGACAGGTTTACTTTACTGCATGCCGTTCACGGAAGAAACTTTAGCTGTATTCTCTTTATCCAAGTAAGAAATAATTGATGAAGCCATTTTAATCCACAAAATGTTGCTATTTGTAGTCGCCGTTTGTCAAACAAACTTAACGAAAATTAAATCAAACTTAAAATAAAACAAACGGCAACTTCTGGCACCCTGGGCAGGTATCGTACGCAGGCAAAAGATGATTCCACGCAGAATTGTCATTTAGGCAGTTTATTGCTGTTTTCCGTGAGCAAACCTCTTGCACTGGTAAAAAACCATTTGCCCACACCCAGGTGCATACAGGTGTGTGCCATTACTCACTTAAATCCACCCTTACCTGTGCGCACCACTACCCCCAGGTGTCTAAAACCAAGTACTACAATTAGAAATTAACCAAATAAAGACTAAACATAAAGCAAAACAATTAACTAGACGGATTACAAAAAGAATATTACCAAAATATGAAACTATCACTAATGTAAACAAATTCATGATAAACTAACAAATCAACAGAATTACCCTCAAAGTAAAAGTGCAAAATGGCTCCCACACTATTATTTTGAGAGCATTCATTTCAGATAAAGTAAGATGAGGTTATCATAAAACGATTTCTTAGTATTTTACAGCAGTAGAAGTAGGAAACAATTTGTATTTGAAAACAAAAATATTTAAAAGCTTTTCGTGAAGACGTATTGAGAGATTGAAGATCATTTTGTCAAATGGGTAAAACGTCACTTCCTGTCATCTGTCGTTCCAACTTCCGGAAGGTGGGGATTTTGTTTCGGGAGCACTTTGTATTTGAGAATTCAATGTCGTTGTCGGCACGGTTAAAGCAGTCAGCAAGATAGCATCAAGCAAGGGTAGTTCTCGAATCCTGTTTCGGTAAGATATCTTAACTTGTTTGTTAGGGGGAAGAAGTTCTGTTGAGACTTGTTTCCCAACAAGGCTTTGAGGAAGAAACACGGTAATGTTAGCGCACCTGTTTAAAGGAAGGGCAAGCGACTCCAGAAGTCTAAGAGCAGGGCTTTTTTTTGGGAGATTATGGGTGCTAACAAGTTTAATTCAGAGTTAAGCCGTATTTTTTAATGAGAGTCAGTGTTGTTATCCGATGTTAGTTTGTAACGGGAAACTGTTGGTACGTAACTGCAAGTTGCACTAGTCTCTCACAAGATATCGTTACATTACTACTGTATACATGTATATATAAACTTACATAGCTTTGTTGGAAATTCTTAACTCTCCTTGTCTATAACAAACATTTGGAAGGCACATATTTTTTGTTAGTCCCCATTTAATTCACATTGTGTTGTAGCTGTACCGTTGTATAGCAATAACGGTACTAGCTTAGCCAAACCACGTATTTCAGATCTTCTGTAATTATTGAAACCGTTCACTTTCCGTAATACGTTTGACAGAGGTCTTGGTCTAATATTTCAAGGCCTAACATTTAGCTTCTTTGTAGTTAAATATAATGTTAGTCTATTGCTATAGCAGCTGAAAAGTTCACCCACATGAGGCGACACACCCAAGTGAGCTCATGATTTCTTTAGCTTATGTTGTAATTTAGAAAGTCAGCAAAATATCTTGTTTCCTTAATGCCAGAGTCAAGATATCCCCCCTCAAGAGACGGAACCTCCAGTGTTACCAGGTAATCAAAAGCCCTTTTGTTAATCTTTTGAATAGCCATAAATAATAATGTTAAATTTCAATACGAATTATGTTTTGCGACTTGACCGTGTGTAACAGTTATTGTAATCCTTTTTTTCTATTTACAAAAAGTCAAAATAGCGAATGAATTCCGAGTTAACGGCAGTTTAGTCAGTTGGAGAGTGTTTACATATAAACAATGACGTTTTAGCTCTATTTGTGTTGTTGAGGGGGTGGAGGACAATGCTGCCAAAGCAGTATGCATTTGTTCCATCCTGCTAAATAAAGTGGTTAGAGTGGGGTAAATGAAATCATGACGATAAAGAATGTCTATTATAGATAACATATATATATATATATTTATGAACATCAACATCTCCACTGAGGAAAAAAAACAAAAAACTCCTGGGAACAATGCTGATCCCAGCATATTCTCAGCATATTCAGCTAAATCAGCTCAGGAGTACTTTTGCAGCCTACTTGGGCTCCCATCTTGTTGACCCATTGCAAGTAATTTATAAAATCTATTCGTTACTTTACTCACCAGAAAATGGAATGTGACATATGAGGTAAATTGTTCTGATGTCAGTTTATTGAAGACAATTCGTTTAACACATCAACCTAACAGACCCGTTCCTTTTTTTTATCCTAATGAAATCCAGGCTGTGTACAGATTGTTTTTGTTTTCATATTTGGAAATTGTGATTTAATTACGAGTTAAGGAATGTGAATTATGGTTTTCATCCAACTCAGACTGGTTTCATAGCTCTATCTCTAAACATCTTCCTATTTCTCGGCCCTTGAGTTTGTTCGTCTTGTGTGCTACTTGTCTGCATTCAGGTAAAAGAATGTTGGCTTGTAGATTTCGACAGCTGATGTAGCACTGGCTCCAAGGCACAACTTGTTAGACTAGAGTTGAAAGATATTTCTGTCCTAAGGGTAGCCAGTTTAGGTCATTGCCAGACATACAGTAGAATAATCGGTGTGAGTGCATAATGTACCAACTATGAAAGATATTGTATCCTGTTACCTCCAAAAAAGAGGAACCAGTTATGCAAAGTGGTGTTTGCCGAAACTTGCAATAATTTACCTTTTTTTAAAAGATTCACAATAATTGATTCTGTTTCCACTGCTGGCATGTTGTGCCTGTGGGTCTGTGCACCAGGCTGCAAAAGAAGCCACCTGTGTTGGCAGTTTTTCACCGCTCCAGGAACCACTGTGACGTGATCAGTCATGTGATAACCTGCACCCATTTAGTAGGAAAGGTAGCAGATTGAATATAGTTGACATTTTTGTTGGCAAGTAAAACCATAAAGTTTCGCCACAAACCTGTTTTCTTTATTTATCAATGTAATTCTAGGAGTTATTCTTTCGGTTTAGTTTGTCTTCATCATACATTTCTTTTGCTGGTAGTAAATGCTCCTCGACCCATTTATTTGGGATGAGTGCACTTAAACCAAATAAAACAATTGGGTAACTTACAGGTGAAAAATTGAAATTTTAGTAAAACTAATTTCTCATCTCTTTTATCAAAGAATGCTCTTAATAATAGGAAATTGCCCACACGGCAAACGGAATATGAAACACTTTAAATATCATATTATTGATGGTCAATAACTGACCCTGATCTCAACAATCCACATCGCCCTTTCTCACTGGCATAAGTTTTAACCTGCTAGCATCCACATTTATGCATGATTTAGATATGGTGGTTACAGAGCATGGAGAGATCACTCACACTTCTTACTGTAGCTTGACTGCCGATTTATCCTCACACTTGAAGTCTGAATGCGCTTTTATTTCCCTCCTCAAATATAGGCCTTCGATTCACTGACAGACACTAAAAGGATTGTCTCGATTCCTAAATGTGCTGCTGCATGCACATTTCTGTGAAAGTTGGCTCAAGGGTCAACTGTCTGTCATTCCATAAATGATTGGTTTGAGCAATAAGCAACACATTGCTGTGTTTTGTCCATGACACCATTGGATAGCAGGCTGAGGTTTAACCTTTCCGAATGTTACAGAAATATTTGTTTTGTAAACCTAATGGAGAGAGCTGGAGTGTTATGCAGATAAAGCTTTTTTTTTCCTTTTCTGTTTGTGTTTTTTTAAATAATGCACCTTTCTCCAGGTCAATTCATGGTGGCCCCACATGCTCTTCCCATTGTGTTTATGTTATTTAAGTGAGCCTGTTGCCTGTATCTGGAGGGAAATAGAACAAATAGCAAATTGATGATAAAGTGGAGTTGCTCAGCAGCTAGAGAATAGATTTGTGAGTTCATGCTGAAACATAAACTCCCCTGGCCATGTTGAATAAGTCCAGTGGAATGTTCTTGTAATGGGAAACATACAAGTGTCTGGATAAGATCATCATGGTCAGCTGTGGGGGATGAGAATGGATATCTGCTCTGTACAGCAGGTCAAAGGTATTGGTCAATAGACATGAATTGGTCGTTATTCTGCGTTTTGAGATCAGGATGGACTGCTCTGTATGCACACCTTGTTGATGGTTTCCATTCATGGGTAGGGGGAACGGTTTGTGAACAGAGACACATTTGAAGTCACCCTACTTAGTGCTGCTAAAGTTGGACAGATTTTTACCACAGGGAGGATTTAGGTCTCTGTTGCCCAGTTTTGTCAAAGACCCCCCTGTACGCTCCTGCAGCAAAGAGTTGTTAGTATGCATTGTGGAGGGTTTATTTTTTTTAAATGTCCCCCTCACTGTTGTGTGCTGTCTTTTTATGTCGAGTAAATAATTCCCTGATCTCCATAGGCAGTGGCTGTGTTAGCCCTTATAATCTGAGAGACCAAACCCATTTCTGCTCAGGCCCAGCGGGGAGTTGCTGTTAAATTATGCATTGTTTGTTGCACTGTGATAAACAAACTGCAGAGCATTGAATGCCATTGGTGTGTCACACAGTATTTTTTTTCAGTAGTTAACAAACATCTGAAATGACTCGATCAGGTTATGAATTTTGGTTCTTCTGTTGCATTTGCTTGAGAAGAAAAAATATTTTATCCTGGCACTGGTAGAAATGGGAGTGGAGACTAGGAAGTGGAAAAATTGAAGTGGTAGAGACAGTTTGTAAGTAATGAGATGACGTTTTTCTTTTTAAATTGAAATACTATTTGTATTTAAGCATTTGCTGATCCAATATGTGGTGGTTTGGTGAACTAACGTGTCACACATTGAGGAGGATGAAAGCACTGATCTCTGTCACAGATAAACAGAATGGGGAGGGTTGATACTGAGCCAGAGATGGCCTGTTTTCTTCATCAGAGTAGGAGAGGAAATCCCCTGGCTCCACAGACCAGATGTCTTTACTCACTGTTCAGCTTCCCTCAATGGAATGCAGACACATCAATATGTGACACTGAGAATGACCATCACTAATTTTGCTCTCTTACATTGTTTGTAAGATGCAATCCACTAGGGCTTTAGGCTTTCATAAACAAAGCCCTTTCAGACTGGGGGTCCTCACACCAATATGCGCACTCACAGAACTGAGTGAAAAATTACACGAGTTTACTTAGTGGAAACTGCTAAATTGGGGCACACACATCATTATCACCTGATAACTAAATTAATCATAGGACATATGACGATGATTTAAAATTGGGGCATTTTAACTGAACTGGTGTGCCTTATAGCTTAGTCCCTGTGCTGTAAAAATGTTGTCAGGTCAACATGGGCTAAAGACCAAGCTTCTGCCAGTATGCGGGTAGGTTAGCCATTAGCTATATATAGCGAGCACCTATTGTCTCATCACAGAGGTAAAACTGTGACTAATACATTTTTCAAGAATAATAATTTCATGTTATACAAACCAGATAATTACTTAAACATTTCATTTTGATGGGTGTAATTTTTTGTGGTGCTTGAATGATTTAAATGAACATAGAGCACCAGTTCTTAATAGATGGGTGTGTGCTGCTGGGCTGCTGGGCCATTTTCTGGCAGGGTGACTGTTCCATTTACTATAATGATTTAGTAATAGCTGTGAGTTCTGGTTAAACAAGTTTGTTCTTTGCCTGGTGTAAAGATGAGAGCACTATGAAGGTTAGGTCAGTTTTCAAAGGGAATCTATGAAATTAATTGACCCAGCCAGCACCAGGGTCATTTATATTTCAGGATCCCTAAAACCAGAATGGTCTGTTAAATGGAGCCGCTCCTTGCTCATGGCTCCTAATCCAATAACACTTCATGTGGGTATGTGGGTCATTCTTGCATATTAACTTCTCTCCCCCTATAAACCTCTGTCTGACACATTGTCCTGAGAATAATTCTCATATCTTCAGTTAGCTCTCCGGACCTTTGTCGTATCGGGTCTGCGCTTGTGCACAGGGAAGTGGGTTACATGTAAATAATTCAAAGAGCGGCCTGTATATAAGTGCTTAGTATTGCATGTTTTATCAGAGGGTGTGCAACTGAATGTGTATGTTTGTGTGGGTATCCTTCCTATAATCCCTTTCACTGGTCTAGTTACTAATAACAAAGACAGGAAGGGCACAGGTCAGACTTCACTTCCTGGTTTTGGAGCGTGGAACCATGATGCCACATCCTCTGCATCGACAGCTATGATGGCTTTTTTTTTTAATGGCATACTGAGGTAACTGATGAGAACTTTAGTACTTTTAGTTGAGCTCAAATACAGATTTTTTTTTTTAAATCTAAAGTTTTTATTGGCCCTCTGTTTATATCCTGGCTCTCCTATTTTTAAATGCTCGGTACACACTTGTGAGCTAAAATGTTTGCTGTTGGGGAGGAACAGATTATGAACACTGCTATGAATCAGCTCAGTGCTTCCATTAGTCTGACATTCCAAGAGGAGGGAAAACTCTCTGTACAGAGAGATAAACTGACAATGGCATGAGAGGAGGGAGTTGAGCCCCATGATGTTACAACAACACAGAGTCATACGACGGAGCAGCATTTAGTTGCACATAGCTGTCAATAGATTGTCAATAGCTGGATGCTTCTGATCCCATTGACAGACTCACTGTGGATATGTGTCCCATGATGCAGATGACAACAGCGACCAGTCCCCACTGCAAAGGTCTCACATGCTGTATCCATGCCTGCTGAGGGAAGCTTTAAAAGGCTGAGTGCACCAGGGCCAGGGGTAGCTCATTCAGAAGTGGTTCCTCTCTATTCTGCACCCACACAGCAAACGGAATCTAGTAAAATACACGTAAGATAAGTATTAATAAGCAAAGTGTTGCTTTTAAACTGGCAGCACCAATACATTGAACTTTTATCTTTTCATCATAAAAGTTATTCCTGAGAAACAACACACTTGTACTCATTTCATGAGCATAACCAACACACTCGTTCATTTTTCTCGTTCTTTTCAACAGGACTTCAGTTTTTCCAGTTGGTAGGATTAGTTTCTCTCTTCTCAGTTAAGATGCAAAGCTCTACATCCAATCCAATAGATAAGTGCAGTTTGGCATTCAAGTTCTTGGTTGCAGTATATATTACAGTATTATTACAGTACATAAAGATTGTTGCCAGTCTGTTGCTTGTTCTGAACCTTCAGTTCTTTTGACCCTCTTGAATTAATTCAAGAAGGTTAAGATATGGTAGTCAGAGTGGAGTGAGCTGGGCTGTTTTGCTGGAAGTTCTCTGACAGAGACAGAGGATACCGAACCCAAGCAAAACTCAATTGACTCGGAGCTCTCACCTTCTAAGAGCATGGCGATTATAAAGCAGATAGATGGCCAGTCACCTCTTCCTCCTCTTTAACGAGTTTAGCACACCATGCCCTATTTTAATGCTTCCCTAAATGCTGGCCGTGGAGAATGATGGCTTCATTACTTCTGATCAGTCGCAATGACCTTTTGATGACAAAGTTTATAAAGTTCCTGGATTCATGAGTGGGCAATTTGGCACTTTAATGAGCATGGTAGGGGTTAAGATTCAAGATTTGTTGGAGCACAGCCTAGAGCCCTGGCACAGTCCATAACTGTGGCCGAAAGGGTTGTTAAGTAACAACTGCCATCTGTCCCTGCGTTTGTCCGCAGGCCTGTGTCTTCAGGAGACTGGTTAAAGTAGGCACTGATAGTTTTCCATTCTTGTCATTCACAGGGGTGTGTGTGCTTGTGTGTGTGCGTGTGTATGTGTATGATTGTGTTTAAGTGCATAAGGGAGGGACAAAGAAGGATCCAGTGATGGCTACCAATAAAGGTAAAAACCAGAGTTCTCTGGCCTTGCACAAGGTGATCATGGTGGGAAGTGGAGGTGTGGGGAAGTCGGCCCTCACACTGCAGTTCATGTATGATGAGGTGAGTGAATCCTGAAGGCTCCCCGGTCACCTACTAACCTGCTAGTTTCCCTTTGCTAAGTTTTTATCACATCTCCATTCTTCCTCCTGTAAAAGCATCCAATTCTAAAGCATTCTGTCAGATGTCGCAGGTCAACACATTTTTGTTTTTTTATCTTAAAGACATTCTTTCTTTCACTGATCATTCACATATTTGGGATTGTGACTGTTTCTCAATGGCTGCAACAGTCAGTTTTGCTCTTCGAAAAAGCATATAAGCTTTTTTTTTCTGTTCCTCTGATGCACACCAGAGGTGTTGTTCACACCATCGGCGTTGCTGATCAGGCTTCACAGATTCTATAAGCACACTGAGGCGGCTTCTAATGTCATTTACACATTATTTACAGTGTTATTAATGGTATCATAAAACTAATTGAGTCAAACACTTTGCATTCTCAGTTTGTGGAGGACTATGAGCCCACCAAAGCAGACAGCTACAGGAAGAAAGTGGTTCTGGATGGAGAGGAAGCCCAGATCGACATTCTGGACACAGCTGGCCAGGAGGACTATGCTGCCATCAGGGATAACTATTTTCGCAGCGGGGAGGGTTTCCTGCTGGTTTTCTCCATCACAGAGCACGAGTCCTTCTCTGCAACTGAAGAATTCAGGTAATGAGAGCCATTTTTCCTCTCCGTTGGCATTGGTAAACATCTGTCAGTATAAGCTCTTGAAATCTGCAATCGAGATCCGCACAGACCATCGTTTGTTTTGGAATTCTACACTTAGGGAAACAGAGCCGGCACCAGGGCTTTGCGTTAATGCCTCTGCCTGTTTTGTTTGTAGAGAGCGCGTCTGTTTGGATCTATTTTTGCAGGAAGGCGTGCGTAGGATTTAAACGTTCCCAACATCAACAGAATACTGACGCTCAAATAGAACATTTTTTTTGTTGTCAACGGCACAGTTGGAATCGTTTCCACCTGCCAAACATTGGACTATAACACATCAGTTTCACGCGCTGTGCTGAAAGAAATCATCATCCACACTTTCAGGCCTGCAAATTGGGGGAAATGGTTGAGGCGCTTTAAATGTAAACTGCCTCTGAAAAGACTGCATCGGGATACTTGTGTGTTTTTGATTCTTCCATTGATTGAAATTGCTCACAAACACATCCAATGTTTTGTACTATTAGGGAGCAGATCTTGCGAGTGAAAGCCGAAGAGGACAAGATTCCTATCCTGGTGGTGGGAAACAAGTCGGACCTGGAGGAGCGTCGGCAGGTGTCGGTGGACGAGGCCCGCGGGAAGTCCGAGGAGTGGGGCGTCCAGTATGTGGAGACCTCGGCCAAAACTAGAGCCAACGTTGACAAGGTGCCACTGCTAATGGATTCCAGCTGGGGTACAGAACTGTGCTGAGGTTTCAGGCATCTATCCCCTCACTTCACACAGGACAAAAACGAGCACGGGTTCTGATTTTTGGCATGACCTTCATTTGGTTTTGATGGCTTTTGTAAGGATAGTTGATCAAAGAAGGTTTGAAACGAGCCAGAACTCGTTTGTGGTGCATGACTGTTTCAGTTCATGCATGCCCAAACAGAGAAGTCTGAATGTCTCAAAGCTTCTGCACAGTACTGAACCTCAGTGTTAAGCAATGCTGTTTTAACTTTTTACATCACCTCATTAGTACAGATTTTCCACTTTACCCACAGTTAAGAGCTGTTTGTGTTCCTTCCAGGTGTTCTTTGACCTGATGCGTGAAGTACGAGGCAAGAAAATGGCTGAAAACAAGGACAAAAACGGCAAGGGAAAAAACAAGAAGAGTAAGAAGAGTTTCAGAGAAAGATGTTGCTTACTTTAAGCGCCCAACGGACCCAAACAAGTCACAATTCAGCCACAACGCTGGGGAACAAAGCAGACGTCTCTGTCATTCAAATGATTTTTGATTTGATAAATATATTTAATTGCTTGTTATAGATAAGTGTTCAAAACAATCTCAATCACTCTGTTGCCAATTAGAATGGATGAAATCTGGCTTAGGGTGTCACAGGAAGATGCCTGCTGTGACTCGGACCGCAGTGTTTGACACTAAGCTAATGACCAAACTGCCAGTGACACTAATTCTGCTGCTCAAGACATTCCTCTATGTTTAACTCAGAACTTCACTGCCTTTCACTGCGGATCAGTGTGTTTTTATTTGATTTTTTTGGGGGGGTGAGTGCTCATTGATTTTTGAGGAACTGGAATGCTGGTGTCTGTCCTCTGTGTTCCTTGTCAATCAAACCTGTCGGCTTCATCCTTTGATCTGTTCTCTCTTGCGACTTCCAAACTTTGCCAAACATTGTTGTTTTACTGGTCACATGTACTCATGCCCGGCATGGTGATCGTGATACAATCATAGGAATGACTAGAGGATATTTTTTTAAAAGTGAACGTAGATATCAGTGATGAGTGCGTCATTCACGCTGACCCAACAGAGCCTCAGGTCTTTCAGAATTAACCGGACAGGTTGTGTTGCGGGTGAAGGAGGAAGCCACCCCCATGTTCTTCCGACCCTCTCTCGTCCCACATGCCTGTTGTTGCTGCCGGCCCTGTGCTGCGACAGCTGTAGACAATCCAGGAGGCCACTCTGCTCCCATGGCATCGTCTCATAAATAGTCATCATTCTTAATATCTTCTTAAATAACATGCACTTCATTGCCAACACCTAAGGGACCTCATTTTGTGCCAACAAAATTGCCTAAGGATGTGCAGCATGTATGATGACAGTGTGCTTTATGGGAAAAACTACTACCTTTTGTGTCTTTGAGCAAAGCTTTGCTTTATAATTATTGTTTAATCGAGTGCTACAGTAAATTAGAGGTTTCTACCACTGCCTAAACAATTCTTTGTAACATGTCCTCTTTCTTTTACTTCTTTCTACTGTGAATCTTTTTCTGTCTCGCTGCTGCGAGGCAGCTGCAGAATAAATGCTTTTTATAAATTGCTGAACATTATTTTGTGCATAACTCACATCTCTTAATTTCGGAGCATTTTCTGTCACTGCCCACTCAACCACTAATTTTATGAGCTTTCTCTGTTCATTAAACGTACACTATAATGTTACATTTTTAAATTGACATCAACAGTTGGGATGAAATGTCAAAGTCGCCATTTCTTGTATCCTTGGCTGATCTGTGTTCCACTTTGGTCAAAATAACCCAACGGTTACTCATTTTGCATTAATCGTTCTTCTGCCAGAAAGAAGACTGCCATTGGCCTGTTTTTCAGAAATTTGACAGTGATATACTGCCACCATTTATATTAACCTTACAACCTCATGTTACATGGCAGAATTGTGTAACGCCGCCCTCAAGACGGAGCCCGATCAGGGGGCTCTCATTCCAGCAGCCCCGGGGGTGGCCGGGTCAGTGAAACTCATTTCACAGTGTGGAAACGAGGTTGACTACACCACCGGGCAAAGACTGACTATATATCATTTTAAAAATAGTTTTGGGATAAATGAAAAGGAATGTCTTCCCTTGGCGTTATGTAAAAGAAAAGGATCAAGACGGTGTGCCCACTGCAGTTAAATGTGTAAAAAGCAACTTATGGTGCAATCTCTAATGTGGGGAAGCACATGCTCTCTTTTCAAGATGAAAATGAAAGGGGACTGAACACACCGAACGTATTCCAGCTGTATTCCTGTAGGAACTATTTGGGTCTCTCTTGCTCAAAAGTGAGTTTATAGTGACCTTGTTCTGCTTTATTTTAAAATCTTGCGGAGTATTCCTGCAGGGATTCTTGATTTCCTCTGATATTTCAGTAACATTCTGCATGCGCAGACTTCATCTTTCCCGGCAGGGTTTTAGCATCAAGCCAACCTTTTTGTGTCGACACTTAAATATCCTTCATGTCCGCAAATCAATCTACTGTTACAGCCGCGGCACCAGAGATAAGAGCGTTACCTCTCTGCTCTCCTGGAGAGAATAGTATATTTACAAATATTGATCCGACAGACCCACACCAGGTGAATTCTTAAAACGGCGTTAACCTTTAAAAGGGCTGGCGCAGAGAGAAATACAGCTGAGATTTAAAGCTGCGAGGCCTGTGGAAGCCACTGCTCCACATTCGTTGCATAGCCTACTACACATAAATACACTGATCCCATATAATTTATATCGCCCAGTGAAACCTGCTGGGGTGGAGAGCCTGTGGCAGCGTTTCCTACCTGAGAGGCTAAACATGCCACGGCACAGATAAGCACATTTTCTGGTCTCAAACTCACCTCTCCGGATTCCCACTCCGGGCCCGCGCCTCTAAGTAGGCAGATTAGGTGGTCTGTTAAACCCACAGGAAGGCACTTATTTAGGAATACGTGAAAGGGCAAAGAGAGTTGGGCTAATGACCGATGCCATGTCACCGGCACACTCTGGGGTCTTTTATCATTCTGTAGAGAGGGCCCCCGTCCTCTGAGTAACCCTCATTATATCTGAGCTAATGTTGGGGATGAGGATGTTCAAGTGATAAAGCACCATCACAGTCCTTCATTATACAGAAAGAGAAACAGACTCGGTGGAATTGTGCTTGGCCTGTAAGATAAATGCAACGGGCAGAGAATAACTCCTATTTTAGCGACTGTGCCATATCCTGCCGTCTGCACATTGTACCTCAGATTTGAGACTCTATTTCCCGCTTTGGCCAGAGGATGGCAGTCTTGTTATTCTGCAGCACGATTCTCTTTTGCTTTAGCACCACTGACATGAAGCTGACTGACAGCATGAGAGAATGTCTGCGACTTGGATCACACAGAAATTATGCTCAGTTTATCATTCAGGGCATATGCATCGAGTGACAGAAAATGTATAATGTAAGTAGAAACTTTACATTGGTATGACACTGGAGGAGCAAAAATGACATGTTGGGAAACAATTCTAAAAAAATACCTTTATTCCTTTTATGTATCAACTGCAGCACAACAATCCGGAAGGGTTCTGCAAAAGCAAATCATAAAGCTGTTTAAAAAAGAAAGTGTGACTGTTTTAATTTTTTTCCATATTTAAAACAAATTAAGTCATTGCCAGTTTTTTTTTTGTTTTTTTTATTAATTTTTGGCCAAAATGCTGGGGACCAGAGTGTGAAAAAGCTAAGTAGACCGTATGACTCAACTCCTTATGGAGCCACCTTTAGCAGCAATAACTTTCAAGTAACAATAATTTCACATTGTTGTTGAAACATTTTGTCCCACTTGCCTTTTATAATGTCCAGACCTTGTTCTGACCTTTGCAGTGCCTTGATTTCTTTTCTTCGGAGTTCATGGTCGACTCAAAGACTCTGAGCCAGAATCATCAGCCCTCCATCGCTGGGACTGATGATTGATGTGAGGTGCATCATGACCACACCTCCACTTTGAGCTCATCTGTTCAGAGGGTCCTGAATTCTTGTTGGTTGTTCGGATACAACTTTACAAAATTATCCGAGGTGCCATTTTCTTTTCTTTTCTTTCTTTTTTTTTCGAGAGGAAAGAAGCATTTTCCAGCCATGGTTCCAGATCTGCACCACACTGGTTCAGAAGTCTAATTGTGCAGTTTTAAAATGCATTGACTTGTAAAGTATTTGCTATAAAACTTGTTTTTTTTTTTTGCAGTTTTCCATGTCTAGGATGAAAATTTGTTATTCTTCCTCTTTTTTGGATTGTGTTAACACACACCCAGACGCTGGAGACTGAAAAACTGTCAGAACTTCTGTGTAGAGGTGCATTTATTGATGATGAATCAATCCGACCAGCCTGTCCTGGCTGCTTACTTTAATCATTCCTATTGCTTCAGTAGGATTTAATTCAAATTTTGCTTGGGGATTTTGTTGAATAAATTTGAAAGTGGTGTATGTCATGTTATTTTGTATCCCAGGATCATTTAGTGTCTTTTGATTCTCACATATGTGTATGTCAGTCTCTTACTCTGCAAACTCTCACTGTTATAACTATGGAAAAAGGGGAGTAGTAGTGGATCTTATTTTGGCTGCATTTTTGCATTTTTGCTCCATAACCATGGCACAAATGATGGTGGAAGAGAGAATGCCTATTTGCCTTGTGTTGCCTCCCATGCACACAATTTGTGATGTTTCTCAGTAAATCCTCTGTGCAGATGACGTCTTCTCTCTGTGTTGTGTCAGAACCAGTACAGAGCCATGATGCTTAATACTGCAGAAGCCAGTTGAGCTCTTTATTTAATCTCACATGAATGTCATAAAGATTTCATGAATAAACATAATAAATAATGTAAAGAGGCAGGATATAGATGATGTTTGAATAAATTCCTTATCATAGATTTTTCTTCATGTTTTTTCTACATCTGTTGGAGCATCTTGTGTTTAAAGTGCAGCATCTTTTAGAGCTCTGGATTCCAGCCTGATAGCGTCCCTCCCCCCCCCTGAGAGTCACCAAATGAATGGGTTCTGTCATGAGATGTTTAATTGGGTAGGTGAGAAGGAAAAGATTCTGTTACTCAAATGTATTTCATAATTTGGTCTTTGAATCTTGGCTTTTCCTCTGAAAAACACATCAGGTAGTTTTTAATTGTTTCAGCCACCAAGTAATAAATCATCTGAGAGGCTTAATGATTATGCACTGAGACCGTGAAGTGCTTAAGGATGCCTCAAGTATGTCAAGGTGTCAAAAATCAGAACTGGCTTAGAGGATGGCTAAGCTGCGTGCCTAAAATCATCACTGGAGAATTGACAGTGCAGACATTTTGAACCTTGTAGGCTAACCTTCGATATGAAGACCTGGCCAATGGTATGTGGAAGACAAAGGGTTCCAACTAAACCGTCACTTGATGGTTTGTGTGTAACCAGAAAAATCAAATGTAAAAGCCCGAATTGTTCAAATGAAATAAAACTGAAAACTAGGGTCATCAAGACACTTAGTAAAAGGCAACTACTTCTGGAGGTGATTTGTGCATGCGTGCATGCCCTGTTCCATCATCACTTAATGGACAAAGTCCCTTAAATGTCAGCTTACTCACTGTTTCCCCTCTGCTATCACTAACATGGAAGACACATACTGTTTTTTGGAATTGTTGGGTTTCTGTAGTTAACTTCAGAGTAGGGTCTGACCTGCTCTGTTTGGAAAGCGCTGTGAGACAACTGTTGTTGTGATGTGGCGCTATATAAATAAAAATTGTTATTGTTGTTAATTGTTATACTAATTATCAGGACCTGGTCATTATGGCTTAATTTAGTAGCTTTGTTTTGATGCTGAAAATTCTAGATGAGCATACTGAACTCAGTTGACCCTTCTAACCATCTGATAAGGAACAAAATGATAAAACATTTGGCAATGAGCATCAATTTTCTGTCCGTGGCAAATTTATCATAATAAATGGCAGCCCTGTCTATAATGTTATCTTTTCTTTTGTTATGACTTAAAAAATAATTATAGCTCCTGTTACCTGCACTGTAAAAGTGAGCTGTCCAAGGTGTCACATCAGTTAATTCACGTTTAATCACTAAATACATGATCTCAGGGCTCTTTACACAAGTAAAGAAATAAACCTGGTAGATAAGTTCACATTGGAAAAATGCTTTTGTGCAAAAATATGGTGCACGTCTTTGACTCTGTCCACTGAAAAAAACAGCCAGAGATGCATTCAGATTCTTAGTAACATATACAGTATCTCCATTAATACAATTTAAATGATTTTCAATATTTGCTTTTCACAAAGTCAATCGATTCATTGTTCTGCTTCAACCACGGCTGAATAAGAACAGGTTAGAGAACCATTATGCTCCTGTACTATTCCGGATAACAAATGCGGAAAGAGCATCAAACACCATCAGCATGTTGTACATTCAGTGGCAGAGTAAATGACCCGGTCAGCGTCGATTTGCTGAAGAGCTGCACAGTAGCCTATAAGAGTTATGAACCTTGTTGGCTCTAATTTACAATTGTGTGTCTGCGCTAAGCCTCAAGGTGTCTGAGGTTTACATAATTTTCCTCCAAATAACAGTGCCAACCTTCAGTAGCTGACACGAGAAGATGATCATCACTCTATTCAGGATCAACAAGAACCGCATCCGTCAAACGATGGACACCTGCTGGGGATGTTATTTTAGCAGATAGGAAATACTAGCTTGCTTATGTATAAATTGGCACAAAAAAGTTGTCACATTTCTTTAGTCCTTTATAGTTGAAAAAAAAACTATTCCACTGGAGCACTCCCACTCCTCTTGGTTCTTCATTTCTTTCCTCGCTGAGCTTGAACACCCCTCAAGTTTTTGTGTGGTTACAGATTTTGACTGAATTTGGCTGCTTTATTTTTTTTCTTTATGATGGTTTTAAACTTTTGTGTTACACTAAAAAGGAAACCCTTACTTGCAGTAAACAAGATCCCCTTATAATGAGCCCAGTCTTGAAAGTGCTTCCAATTAGAGATCTTTCTGAGTCCACCGGGTCAGTCTCTTAAGCTCATAGAAGAGAATTTGCTCACACTCACACGCACGGTGTGTGTCAGTTTCCAAAAGAGAATCACAACATACCAGAGAATATGTATGAAATGGCCACACATTGCCAGCAGATTTCTTCCAAAAACTGGTTGAGGATGCCATTTGGTTCATATCAAAGCCAATGTGGTAACATCAACACATTTGAATGAATAAACAAAAAACACACAAAGCAAAAAAACTTTTAAAAAAACATAATTTCCTGCTTTGCCAGTGCTCTCGGCTGAGAGGAAATCTGTGCTGTGGCTGACTCTCTTTTCAGTACCTCTATAACCGAACACTGAGTCAGGGAGAGGGGGAAAGAAAGGAGAGGAAAAAAAAAACCTAATCAAATTCTCACAAACCTTCATGCAATCTGGGTGCAACATAGGGCTGTGGCCAAGGCAGATCAAACAAAAAGAGGCAATAACCACCCCATCTGATGATTCCTGGCAGTTTGCTCTCATAACCACAACACCACATAACTCATGTCAATGGAGAACTTGTGGGCTTGAAAGCAACGATTCATTAGAGGCTATTTATATGGGAGAACAGCAGGACCCCACAGTATCGCTTGCATTTGTCTGCATGAGGTATATGGGCAATAATTGCATCAGGAACTTAAATTGTTATGTGTTTGCATGCGTGTGTGTGTTTGTGTGTGTGTGTGTGCGCACTATGGAGCAATAATTCATTCTGAGCACATGCGGATGTTGGATTGTTTTGTCTTAATCCTGGAAACAGCAGGCTTCCTCTTGCCATGGGTATAACTCTGCAGTATTTGACAGGTGATAGGAAGGATGAGACAGTTGTTCAATGGAAAGTCATGCGCAAACTTCCCAAAGATTACACGAGTCGAGGTAGAGCTGATCTTGAATAGCTTTGTGAAAGCAGGTATCTAAATGATACCCTTTATTCCTATGAGTAATGTCAATAAAATTGACATTACATTAATAAGATATTGCATGACAAAAGTAATGATATTTTCCATAATAGAACATACAAAATATGCAAGTTGCAATAAGTTAGCCATTTTTTCTGTTTTATTTATGATTGCATCAAAAGATTTAGAGAATCTTGAGATGTCTATGCACAAGTTTTAATCAGCACTATAATGTGTCACTTTTCAACATTTGTCGTAATATATTTGGTTCATTAGATTCCCAGTTCATTGCATGGTGTCGTTGTATATCCCACAGAGTCACAACTGCCCCTGGAATTAGGTCGTAATAACAAGACATTACTTTTGCATGAAGGTACTAACGAGTTTATACAAACTAATATCTAAAATGCTCTCCAAACATTCTCTCTCAGCGGTGTTAGGATTTGGTTATAAATACTCACTTTAGCATAGTATGCTATCACATGATCTATGTAGATTACTGATTGTTTTATTTCTTTTATAACTATATGAAGTCTCTGGCTGTAACCACAGATTCTCTTTGCTCTCTCTTTTCTTTCTCTCTTTTCTTTCTCTGTTGCATTAGATCCACGTCTTTAAGTCAACACACACACACATCATTTGGTACCACATTCCAATGTCATCAACACGAATTTACGATCCGGCTTGTTATTCTTAGAGGTAACTAACCAATAGGACTTGGTTGTGTCCAGTCCTCCTTTTGAGGGGTGTGCCCAGCCCAGGAGACAAAGACTCATCACACCCAGATCTCAGGGCTCTTTGCCGACTGAGACCCTGAGAGAGAGGTTTCCTCTGTGAAGAGCCCAGCGCTGAAATACTTTACCTGTGACCCAATAAATGTCATTTTTTACTCTTGATCGACTCTGGTTTATTCTCAGGTTTCCAACTAAAGAATCGGGCTAACA
>JABUIW010000214.1:10108343-10151777 GCA_013363375.1 Menidia beryllina
GACCGTTCGCCTCTGGTTGCTTCTGGGTCCTATTCACGTTCATTACAAATAGCAAAAGATAAAGCAAATCAAAACGTGAAAGAGTTTATTATGTTGAGCATTGTTCAGTTTATTTTCATGCAATTGACAGAGTATCAATGCATAAACCAAATCCAAACCGCCCCTCCCATGCGCTCGAAAGAGATACACCATAACCCTGAGCTGGATGTTTCGAGGACAGCACCTTCCCTGGTAATAAATTTGTCTGACGAGAAACGATGACAAATAAAGGCCTTTAAATGTTCCTATTTTCTTTCGATGTCAGAATAAATTGATGTCTCACCACGTAGTGCCACAAGTTACCCCCAGAGAGAAAAACAGCTCAGCGCAGACAGCTGAGCGTGGGGGATCCACTCCCTCTGGAGAAGTCATATTCAGACTGATAAGCTTGTGCGGAATTCAATGAACCTGGCTGCACCCTCCACCCACAGGGCTCTGCTCCTTCCGTACTTGTGCAATTCAGCTCACCTCAGGGGAACATTCCCTCCCAGCAATGTTCAACATTTCTCAGTTGTTCCTTTTAGAAGACCCGCTGCCCATTCAATTTCAGATGGCTTTTACACTTCGGTAGAATTCCTCCTCGGCGGCCTCATCTGTGACATCCAGCGAATCTCTGGGCAATATATTCTATTACCACTTCCAGGTTTTTCAATTTGATATGCAGAATCAAACATGGAGTATATCTGATTGTAAACTGAAGCCTGATGCCCCCAGGCTAAATGCCTGCGAGTGTTTGTGTTCAAAAATTGTCTCTGCTCTTCATGTGTGTCCTGCAGACCGGTTTAGTGCTTCCCCGTGTTCCAGGCTGGGCTTCATTAACTGATAGCTGCAAAGATGGAGACATGGAGGAGACATAGAGAGAGAGAGAGAGAGAGAGAGAGAGAGAGAGAGAGAGAGAGAGAGCAGATGAAAAGGAAGACTTTACTCGAGGGATGCAACACATCACAGCACTCTACAATCTCAGTACTGAGAGACACACATTTCCTCTTCAAAAGTCACATTAGTCCTTAAAGGTTTTGTGTCATAAAAAGTAAAGGAGAACGGTTGCTGATCAATACAAGCAGAAACTATGGTAGTACTATTATACTGTGTGTCTGCACACCTCTCTCCAAACACAGAGTGAAGTGTTTTGGGAATTCAGCGAGTGTATGGGCATCAAAAAATCAAAATCGGGTTTAAATCCAGTCAACCAAGAAGCTCACAGCATGGTGCTCTTTGGCATCCACTGCAAGCCGATGCTGTATATTAGCTTGAACCTCAAAGGGAGCAGTGACAGCAGCGCCCAGGAAAATACATTAAAGTAAAACAGTAAAGAAAGAAAAACAGGGAATGAGAAGCAAAGACAGTGCCTGAACTGAAAAAAATTTAATGTTCATGACACTAATTTCTATATTTAAGCTGTGAGTTAGCTCATCATTGTCATTGGTGCCTCCTTTTAGTTTCCAACGGGCTTCTCCTGTTTGACTAATTACACTATAAACTGAAACAATTGACAAACAATTCAGCAGCCAGCAAATAGGCAGATCTTAACTATTAATACACTATAAGATTAGTTGTTACTGCATTCAGCCCTGTCGATCCCTGGTCAAAGATCCTGATGTGAAATACAGACTAGGAACACAACACTGAGGCCACTTTTTCACACATTGAATTTGTATTTGGATAATTAAGAATGGGCCTGTACATTTTTTGTACATGAGCGCATATCAGGCCATTAATACAACAATGAGCAACTGGTGCCAACTTAACTTAACTAATGGCTGATATGGTTTTGGGTTGGCTATGCAGCCACACAATCTTTAACATTACCATAAAAAATGACAACTGTAGCCAGTTGGAAACCTTTCTAGAATACTGATTTAAAAAAAGAAAAAAAGGATTTCAGAATTTTCAAAGCAGCCTACATATTTTCTACTTATTGTTGTTTCCACATGCACACAAAGGTAAATAAACAAACATAAAGCGACAGCTGTAAATAAGCCAAGTGAGTTACTACTTACAGTTTAGAGAAGTTCAAGTCTCAGCAGTCACTTATCAATATGAAAATATCTATACTCCTATATACTGTGCATCTAAAAATGAGTGAGATCTTAGCTAGCTTCTGCTCCAGTTTCCAGCTGAGTACTTATGAAAGCTCAGTTAGCATCAGGCTCTCCACAAAGTCCCAAAGTGCCCAACTGTGAGTCAGTTCGGAGAGATAACTAATTAAGGAACTGGAGAACTCGCCTAGCCAGCTCTCAGGCCAGCAATTCTGGGTCTTTGGAACAGTGAGGATTGTGATTTACATTTAATCTATTTCTCAGAATGCATGCAAAATACAGATCACCCACTGAGTGTTAATAAAGATTCCCTGAAAAAAAAAGTCTAATCATAATTTACAGACTTTCTAACCTCAAAGGATATAGATATTGCTCAGGTGATTAAAAGTTTTTCAGCCAAAGCACAGGTGGTTGATTTGATCTTTATATTTTTTCTAAGATTCAAAGGCTGGTTGATGAATGTAAAAAATGTCTCTTTAAGGACTACGATTTTAACTTTCCTTTTTTTTTTGTTCCCAATTTTCACTAAAATAAAAGTAAAAAATAAAAAACAGACACAAATGTCAGCACTTAATCTCTCAATAGATTTAATGTAAGTCCAACATTCATCATTCATCTGACTTTAATTTGTACTTTGCTTTTTTTTTTTTTAATTTAATGCATTTATGTGAAGTATTCTTTGCAAGGTCAGCTATGTAGTGAGTGTAAACTAAGAAAAATATATTTTCCATCATACAATGTTGCTCCTTATTGATTGTCTGGAGTCTGCAGCTTTTCAGGGTATGCTGGTTAATATCAGGCTGAGGGAGGACCCGAGGAAGACCATATCTCACTCATATTGCTGGGGGAGAGCTCACTTTAATTAGAGAAGCTTAATGTTGCCTTTTATGAGAAACAATAGAGCTGCTCCGTTTCAATCTCCACATACAAGATTCCAGAACTTGATGAGAAATAAAAAGCAAGCAAAGGGAGTTTCTTGAAAATCCAAAAGAACAAAAGTACAATGTGCAAAAAAGTCATTAATTGAGTGTTTACTATGACAATGGCCATCTCTGTCATGATTTATGATCTCACGCTTTCACAAGGGCAAACATAAATGTTTGCAGGATGATTGGTGTTTAATGTCTTTAAACGACTTGAAGCAAAATGCGGCCATAAAAATCAACGATTATTGCACATTTCAATAACGGCAATCATAAAAGCCAGCACCAAAGGAAAGGTCACAGCTAATGGCTGCCAGGCAATATTTTTTCTCACTCAAAGCGACCAGCCTTGATAGTAAATCTCTCTTATAAGAACGGCCTTGAGCACAACTTCTTTGAGTTTATCAATAGGTTATTCCAGTGGTTTGTGGTCAATATCAGATTCCTCAAAGTACTGAAAGATATTTGCATTCCTTTGGAGAATTTTAGTCAAAAGTGTGAGCGTTTGGAGAGCCTCTCCTCAATCTACTTTGTGACTATGTAATACCGTTAATGTAAATGGTGGACAATTGTTACATATACATATTGACAAGTACACATATCCACATGTTTTTATAAATCACAGATTTCTGAATTTGGGTAATTTTCCTCATGCATAATGACTCATGTTTGTCTCTTAAGCTGTTTTCACACATCCACATCAGAGATCTTCTGGAAAATATGTTGAGAATTGGATTTGGATCTTTTTCCGTAGTTGCCACTCACAAAAGAACCTCCCAGTGGGGGGGGCTTTCTGCTGGAAACACGACAGAGAGGGTGCAGGGAAAATGGCTGTCTGGAGTAGGCATGAGGCAGCATCAGCGCCAAAATTATGCTGAGGAAATCTTTGTTTTCTTAACAACACGCTGAGAGGAGCAGACAAGGCTCCTTATTGTGCTGCCAGAAGTTCTGTGGGGTATCTGTAAATATCCACAGTTGTGGGGAGTGAGCGGAAAGCAGCATTTAGGTTGCCAAAAAGGACAAACTAACCAAGATACATACAGCAAATGCTCTGAAATACATTCTGACTTATGCTTGCATTGACTCACCTGTTGATGTTCAAGAGATGATGCAAAGAGGCCAGTTGAAAATCTGAAGCGTATGCTGCTAACAGTTTCTGTAGACTGTTTCAGGACTCCAGTAAATGTATGAAGATGGCTTTTTGATTAAAGGAGGCTACCATGATACAATTCACTCAGTCAACTGAATTAGTTCATTTAAAAAAAAAAAAACGCTTTTGTCTACTAGATCTTTGTGATGTTTGGTGGATTGCTACATCTCCTGGTATTATATGAGCCATTGTAAACACAAATGGTTACGTTATCCTGTGGTTATTTTTTAAAATATTTACAAGATTGAAAAACAGATCGTATGCCCAAAAAATGATGTCCGCAGCATTGTGTTCACAGATATTAATAAAGTGTTTTTAATACATTCATAATCTTTATTTTCTGCAGATCAGTCACTTCCAGTACAACCTCATTAGGAATCTAAAATAATAAAGAATAAACAGACATATAAATCAAATCCCCCACAACAAACTGAATAATTAACACTGACAGCGGCGTCAAATAATAAAAATGAAAACAAGGTGAACTGTGTTGGAGTGAAAAGGTCAGCTCCACTGCATGAACTAACTCATCATTTCACCCACATATATCAAGTTCATCCATCCCAGGTTTCTCTCCACTTTTTTCTCCTTGTCACTTCCACTCTACTAGATTATTCCCTCCCCTCCTCAAAACTGGGAAACCTATCCTTCAGACCAACCACAGCCTGATCACGTTCATGATTTTTTTTCCTTTACATCCATGCTACTGGACTTCTTACAGTTTGTCAGATCTCATTAGCCTGTTTCTGGAGTACAACGTAGGGATGTTCAAAATAGGCAGGTCCTCTAAGAGCTGCTGCTTAAGATGGAAACTAAAGGCATGCATTGAAAGTAATTCATATATTCTAAAGTCATACAGGAAATAACTGATTTGCATACCTTCTCAGGTGCACTGAAGTGCATACCCCACACAAACAGCTCATCTAATCTGTCTAATTTTAGCATGTTTGCTTGTCCTTCTGTTTGTGAACATAAGATATTCACAGAAAGTATTTTGAGTCCTGTCCTTTTACCTTGAACTTGTTTGTAAAAATTTATTTGACGCCTGCAATGTCTGATGAGTGAATGGTACATTATTCTGCTATAAACTGAGAAACAGATAAAACATTCACCTTTCATCATGGTTAAAATGATAGACTGCATCTAATGTCAAGATGATGGTTGTGCCACATGCCATATTTAGCTGACAATGGATCCAAAAGACAGCTTTGAAGCAAGGACACATCTTTTTTTTTCTTTTTTTTTTTCAGAGGCTGTCACCGTGCTTCATCCTTTCACATGTCTATCACCGCTTTTGCTCGCATCTCTGGTGCCACCAACCAAAAGAGGAGTTACAAAGAGGAATCTGATGTGTGTGAAAGAGGAAATGAGACCAAAGGGTTTCAAAGCAAAAGGTGGCAAGGATGGGGACAATATTTCTTTCCTAAATGTTGTCATAGTTCAAGATGTACATAAACAGACACTCTTCATTAATAATTCAATAATTCAATAATTAAAACTGGGGTGTTACATGCAACCAGGAGCCATGAGGGAGAAGAATTATTAATTCCTTGTGCAATTCAACAGCGAACCAAAATGTAAACTTGAATGCAAACACTGTTCAAATTTTATGTCCACAGAAGCAAGTCATGCTACACTACTCAAAATGTATTCAAAATTGTGGGGACATTTTTGTTAAGGGAATTTTCTTGGCTCTGATTTACCCGAATTTGGAATTAAGCTGTTGTCTGACATGTCATGTGTGAATCAAAATACTCATTTCAAGCTTTAATTGGAGTGATTCACCCTGCTAATTGCGTCCACATAGCATAAAAAAACAGATGACAGTGTGTATAACTGCAATGCTTTGAGCTTACTTTACTCACTGGACAGCTGTACTGTTCAGGTACAAATTTCTTCTGCATTTCAGCTCCTGCAGTTGCTATGCAACACGTATTTATTGCAGACATTTTTGCTCGACTGGATCATCTTGTTTTGCGGTTCCTTCCGTCCTGCACCATTTAGATCATTACTTGTGAGTTCAGCTATTCCAGCCAGTGATCTATTTAGCTAAATACTGACATTGAGTGGGTACTTTGCATTAGGTACCCTCTGTATTACTAAATGAGTGTCAGGTTTTATCTTGGAATAAAAAGGCACTGCCTGATTGGTTTGCAATGTCTGGCAAATCCAGTCATTCCTCATTGCGGTGCTTATTTCTTTGCTAACATGTTACACATATAACAGGGCCGGGTTAGAAGCACTTTTCCTCCTCAGCATCTTAGTTTGCTGTGGTGTTGCAAATAAACTTAACTTGGCGTGTGCTTTTTTGCACCTCCTGACTTGGGTTGCATCAATTCTGTGTGTTGTGCACATGGGATCGTTACCCTGCAAAACAATAAGCCTCCACTCATTTTGGTCTTTACTTAAAAAAAAAATGTTTTAATGTTAGAAATATAAGTTGGATATGTATTCAGTAATATGAACCTGAGTGTCCTCTTGGGTAAGTAAGCACATTGTTAAATTGTTTACATGCATTTTAAAGCAGTGCCAGGGAAGATTTAATATTAAAACTATGTGCCTCAGACTCAGTTGGATATACAGCAATCTGTGTTAAGCATATCCCTGAGCCTGAAAATGACTTGTTACACCCAGGGGCTAAGATAACACATATCAGAAGTTTGGTTTTATTCCAGGCATAAAATTACGTTTCTTTATGGTAATGCACCACATTTAATATGAGAACCAACCTTTCCCTTTATAGATAAAGTTGGAAGAATCAAATACTAATGAATTCACAAAAAAAAAAATGTTGCTGATATTGCAACATAACCAATTACATGACTCTGAGAAGAAGTGAGGAAGAACCAACACACAGGACAATAGTTAACATCAGATTGGATTTTACAACTGGAAAAAGCTCAGTGAGTAAAATTGATTTTTATTGGGCACTGTAGGTGAATCTGTTGGTTGATGGTTTTGAAATCAAACAAAGACTAAAGTAATAAATTCTTCCCATTCAAATATATTTGGCAAATTTGGAAATATTTTTAGTCTGCTACTAAAGTATAAGGTCCATGTGTATAGAGAAGTTTCAAATCAGTCCAGTTCACATATTTATAATGCTCTGATGATCAGCACGAACAGATTGTTCATGCTGATCATCAGAGCATAATTCCCATCATCTTATTTTAATACTGAACATTTTAATTCGGACTCAGTACAGAGGTACTTGCGCAACATCTCTTGTAGGCAGTTTTGATGAGTCTTCCCAGGACTCCAGTTGTGTCTTGCCTACAAGTGAGGTCTGTGGTATGCAGGGTAGATGGCGTTTTCAAAAGTATTCTAAATATTTCAACGACTCTGCAAATTATTTTGAATCAATCACAGGAGTCCTTGGGAAGGATCTTTTGTCATAAGTGCCATAGTTGCTTTTAATAGCTTTGTGTGACAGATTGAAAAGGAGGAGGCAAGTCCTTCGGTCTGGAAAACATACTGATAAAAAAGTGTTATTTTCTTTCTGACATTCATTTCTGGAAGTATTTCTAAGTAGTATTTTTCAACTTTTGGACAGATGAACAGGCTTTTGTTCCATCATGAACAGAATAATCCATTTAGCCTGTAACCCTATGGCATTCTTGTGGCATCCTTGCTGTGCCTGACAGCATCCGTCTATTCATTGTCTGTACCGCTCACTACATGTAGGGGTTGTGTGGCCTTGGGATGACCGGGGCAACAGGTTCCCAGTTTAGATTGTGCTATCAGTAAGCTACAGTACCCTGACACAACCAACACGTTTGTGTGGAGAAAATGAAATGTTTACTCAGAGAGGGCCTCAATGCGCCAGGTAGTTGGATCTGTAACCATCCTGGCCTCTCTGCAATATCAGAATCAATCATCCAATCAAGTTGGATGCTTAAAACTTTAAGTTTTGGAAATTCAGGCAGAAAACACACAAGACAATCTGCACATGATAAAAACCAGTAAGTTTTGGCTTTGTCCAAGTACAGATAAAGCCAAAACTTTGGGGCGACGGCATAAAATTCAGACCAAATTTTGAAAAAAATCCACTTGTAGAAAAAAGAAGATTGAGGACTTTTATCCTCCCGTGGGCTTTTCTCTATGGCCACCTGACCTCAATCAGAGTGAACAAATATTAGGAAGTTTGAAGCCAGATTAATCCACACTGCTTAAACCTCATCTAGTCTACCACTGTTACAGCCTGGCGAACTGATGTGAATTCATGTCATTGTTGCAGTCAATACATATAATTTAACTTGGCTTGGTTTCCCCCTTTGTCATTAACTGTTGAATGACAAGAAACATACTTGTTTTTGGAACTGTAAGCGAAATTAATGGTCCAAATGTTGAACATTTGACAGTCTGAGGGAGGGATATTGAGCATGACAAATAATTTTCTAAGGAACAGACATGAGACACGTGCTCTAAATATGTTACTTTAATTTAATATTTATCAAATTCTGCTAATCATTTTAAAAGACTGTTTAATATAATTGTTTAATAACATATAAGAGTCAAGACTTGACTAGGTGTTTCGAGACTTGACAAAGTATATTGTTCTAAGACAAGATAATACAAAATAACGCCCATTACTTTTAATGTATTCACTATGTATGTTCCACACATACTTCCAAATATGCATTCATGAACTTTCTGTACCTCTTAGCACAGAAACAAATGGGTATATTTCTTCTGTGTATGTGTGAGTGTTTCTGCTTGCTCAATCATTTTTTGTGCAATTATTTATGGATGCTTCTATTTATGTTTGCATCTCATTAAGTCAAGATAAAGTTGTAACCCTCCACTGTAGCAGTGCTTTAAGATATGGGCCAGTGTTTTAGAAATTCCTATGAAATCCCAGCTCAGTTCATGAGTTTGCTCTTTTCTCTATTTTTGTTTGTGGATGCAGTTCTGTACGGGCAATGGCTGTCATTTTTGGGATTCTCTATACCTTGGACTGCTGAGTGAAGTTGATTAATCTTTGTGTTTACAATCCTTGTTGACACGCTTTTGCAATATGGTGCAGCAGGTGGGGATACCGAGCCTTCAGAATTCACACCTTAAATTACCGCCACGAGCCGGGGATGAATGTTTTTCTCCGCCATCAGGTTGTGCGTATGCGATGTGATGTGAATCTGGCATAAGCCTCGGCTTGGGTGATAATTACAAGCTTCACCAGTGCTTGAAAAGGTCTTTGAAAAGGTCTTTGAGTCTTTGGGACGCAGTGCGACGGAGGCTTTTATAGCATCTACTAATGACCCCTCATCTGAGTGCTGGCATCTATGCGATGGCATGTGAACTGATGAGAAAAGAGCCGATCCACACACAGCACTGTGTCGCGAGTCTCTAATGTAGCAAAGTCGTCCAGCAAACAACGGGGGGATTTACAAACAGCATCAGCGGGTCTCAGCGGAGGTCATTACAATCTGGATGAGCAGACTCTCCTTACACTACAAAGAGGGACCAATGACAGTTTAGTTGAGAAAGCGAGGATAGAAGTTTGAGCATATAGAGAAAGAGGGCATGGCTGGTGTGCTGAGGGAGTGAGCCGTTGAGGGAAAAAGTCGTAATTGGAGACACACATGACAAAAGAGGGGGCACTGGGGACGTGGGGAAAGTATATGGCCAGTGCTGGGGAAGCTGCTTTGAAAGCTACCAATTACTTCACACGACGAAAAGTTGAACAACAACAACACCCCTTGGGGGAGAAATTCAAGCTGAGCACTAACACCCATGATGCCATACTATTTAATTCAATTTGATTCAATTTTATTTATATAGCACCAAATGATAACACAAGTCATCTCAGGGCGCTTAACTTTGAGAGAAACCCAACAATTCCCTTTGAGCCCTTGGTACCACTGGGAGTTAAAAAAAAAAGAAACAGAAAAAAATCTCTTAAAGAGGAAGAAATCTCAGACAGAATCAGGTTCAGAGGAGGCGGCTGTATGCCTTGAGCTATTGGTGCAGGGTTTGTAGCAACATAGATGAGGAGGGCATACAGAACCAGTCACAATGCAACAGCAAACACTGGGGAGTGTCAGTGAGTGCAGATTAGAAACATGCAGCTCTAGAGATAGCTGTAGACTGCAACACAGACAGAGAGAATAGGGAGAAAAACCCTCCACTCAAAAAATGATGTAAAAACTAAAGGCAAGCGGTGTTGGTGCACCTCCACAGAGAGTGAAAGAGGAGAGCAGAGAGGTGTTCAGTGCAGGATGTTCCTTGGCAGTGTGGCCTATGGCAGCATAACTAAAGCATGCTTCAGGGACACCTGAGCCTGCACTAATTGCAAGCTTTACAGGCAAAAAAAGTTTTTAGCCTCATCTCAAAATGTAAAGCAGGCAGGTGTCTGGGTCCTAAACCCAAATGAGAGGCTGGTTCCAAAGAGAAGGCTCAGAGCCAAGAAACTGCAAGCTTAGAAAGGCTACTGTTTTACAAGTAGGGTTGTTTGAGGTCAACCAGATATGACAAGACTTCCTTGTAGCAGACATTTATTTAGGTTTTTGAGTTTGAGTCAGTTTGATTTGAGTTAATGAAGCTACTGTTGGATGATAAGTCACAGAATAATTCTAATTGAATCATAGGACATCATAATTCTGCAATGATTACAATGCTTTGGGATCAACCTCAGGAGGATTTCCCTTGACTTAACAGTAATGTAAAGAGGCTTTCCTGACCCGAATAAAGGTGACATTCCCAATAGGCAATGATGTAATTGTGCTATATAAAGATAACTAATAATTAAGTCTAATTTCATTATCACATCTGCATGTTATTGTGCAAATGCGCTGTAATTTTGTCCAACCAGGTGTCTTCTTTTTCAGCTCTCTAAAACACACTGATGGTTGACAATGCAGAACAGAAAAGGCTATACAGGAAAAAATTAAGTTTCTGTTTACAATTGTAAAATAAGACTTAATTTAGAAATTGTTCATTAACTTGACTATGTTTTTTAGAATCAAGTGGACATATAAATGGAATTTCCTCAAGTATATGTTATAATTTGAAATATGTTCACGGTCGTATCTATTTCAAGATTGGAACAGTTGTAATATTGCACTAAATGTAAATGTAGTCCATCATTTTTGGTGGTTTGTTGCCTCGTGACGCTTTAAAAAAAAGTTTGCAAGTCTCCCCTTTTTCAAAACTCTTGCAAAATGATTGTTTATGGATAATGTTTGAAAGCTCTGCAGCACCACCAGCTGATGCCACATATTTCAGCCTTGCTTGAGTTCTTTATAGCAAATGCATTTGAAAACTCAGCAGGACTGACCTTCTGGATAATTTAAAAATGAATGTGATATGAGACATCACTAACCTTTTTCTCTAGTTGAGGTATATTGGTTTCCTTTGCCATTTTTGTTTGCATATTGAATTACTTGTGTGAAGTACACTTTGAACTGGAACTCATTCAGAGGCACATTGAAGCTTCTGAAAGTCAGTCACGCTTAATCTTTTGTCATTTTTAATGCATTATTCCAGAGATAATCTCATACCATTTTCATTCATTTGCATGTGATAATTGGTTTGCAACAATGAATGCAGGAGGTAATTGCCAGTAACCAAGCATTTGGGCTCCCCATCAACTACAAAACACAGACAAATAAATTGATGGTGAAGTCAACTGATGTGACTCAAGGTGAGCTTTCCACTTCACAGTCTGAACATAATGCATGTAAGCGTGGCGATGCCGCAGCAATGCTATCTGTGTGTGTCACACACAGATTCCCTGTTGAGGCCTTAATTGCATCTCTAGCTAATCCAGTTGCTTGTCAGGGCTGCCGCTGCTGATGGTCCTTTACAGTTGGATAATCGCCAGCCTCATTGGGCAAAACAGTGCACGCCCGTCTCCCTTTTTCTCCTCTGCCTTACAGCAGGTTGGTAAATGGATCTCTGTTTTTCAGACGATTTCATGTCAGGCTTAATTGTGATCTCCACATTATCAACTTTTTTAGAACAAAAACATAGGCTTTTCATAACAGCTTGTGATATTTAATCATGCTATTGACTGCTTTGTAGGCAATCTTTCCAGTGCTTTATCTGAAGAACTTTGTCTTGCCTAACTGAAAGAATTGGAGAATACCTCTCCAAATATGAACCCCAGCATCAAAATATCTTCCATATCATAAAAACACCAAATGAAATGTTAAATTGACACAGACAAGACTCTTATTATTCATTTGTAACATTATATAACCCATTGTAGTGGATCTGATCTTTAACCCACTTCTACAAAATTAAACATGATTCGTTTTCTTGTGTTACCCTTCAAAAGTTAAATGTAAACATGGCAAAATGATAACAAAACAGTGGAAAATTCAGTGTGAGGTTTGGTATTTATTAATTCTTTCATATACTGAGAGAAACCAGATAATGAGAGTGGGGCCTCTATAAGCCCGAAGAAAAAAAAGCAAGCCTTCCCAGTATTTTTTCTAGCTTTGAAGGGGGCTGTATTCCTTTCAGGTGCCAAGAAAATTAAAGCAAATTTGAAAATTTTCAAATACATGCATTAAAGTTTTGGAATGTAACAACACAGGTAAAAAAGTCAAGGTGGAGGAATACATTTGCAAGGCACTACATATGAGAAATGACTTTTAAGGGAACCTTACCACTCATAGTGACATTAGCAGACTACTCCCTTAATGTAGTTACAACTGTGTAGTTTGCAACAACACTGCATGTTGAAATGTATTTACATGATCACAAATTAATATTTTAAGCAGGACTATTTAGTTTGTGTGTCTTCTATCTATATCAGTGCACGCATCAAATTCTTTTTCCCTCTTGGATGAGCAAAACCTCTGTATTAAATGCACCAGGAGTATTCTGTCACACTGAGCAGAGATGTAAATGATTTTTTATGCTGGCTAAGTAAGTTAATTTTCTCCAGGTTTGGACTCATGTGTTCCAAATTGATTAACAGGTGTGCGGAATTAATTATCAAGCTGTTTTCAGTGAAAATATGGAGAAATTTCCCAGGAATAGTGTTGAATTTAAGAAGAAAAAAAACATGGCTTGTGATTATACCTAATTTCCCTTAGCATCACCATGATCTTGAGTAGATACTACAATTTAGTTTTATCCTCATTTCTTAAAAAGGCACACTATCAGGGCAATATTGCAACTACGTTCAAGGATTAAAACACAATATAGACATAATTTAAAGAGTAAACCCAATCAGATTCACAGATTATGTCCCATGATTCAGTCATACCTTGATGGTTTGTGTTCATATGTGATGCATCATAGCATATTATAGTGTGCAAAGCCTAGGAATGATAAGCTCATAGCAGGAGCAGAGTTGTATTGCTGAGAGAAGAACATTTATTGTTGCAGTTCTCCCTGTAGATTGTGATTTTTTTTATTTTATGGAAGTGCTCTCAAACCAGCATAAGGAATAACACAGTTAACTACTTATTGATCATTATTAATGATGTTGACATGTATCAAAATGACTGGTGAGTGTTTTATCTTCATCTGAAAGAGATTACATGTCAGTTTCTAAGTGAAAATGTTGTCATGTGTGTCCTCACCAAGAAAATATAAATTTGCTGAATTCAAGAAACCTTGTCTGTTGACATACAGGCTAACTTGCACTGACTATTGGAGCAGAAACACCATTTTCACGAAGTAAAGAGCATAATGGAAAACCTCTAGCTTCAATGCTAACCCGAACCTAATAAGAGAAAAAAAAGATAAGATTTAATATTGATTGCATCAATATCAAATGTAAAAAATACAAAGCTGAGGAAAAAACTGCATGTTACTCTGTTGCAGTGGAGGGTTGGACTGATTTTGGACACGACCCTCAGTTACCACATTGTTTCAATGGGTTCATGTAACATAGACTTTATAATCACTCTTTTAAAAACTGAAACATAGATATTGCTCTACCTCTTTGTTTACACATAAAGGATAGAGAACAGGCTGTCCACCATTTCTAAAGTGTTCCATCTTTGTTTTGCTATATTTTGGACTCACAATGTGGTACATTATGGAGAAGAGCTGCACACCACATTGGTGAAAACAGACCATGATGAAAGCACCATGGAGCTTTGCATCATGGCTACTGACTTTCTATCCCATTGAAAATTCCTGGTGAACAAGTAAAACTCCTTGAAGGTCTAATGATATACATTAATTACAGTATATGTTAGTCGGTTATAATTAGGAACTACAATTATGCTTTCAGCTACTCTAAAAAGTCAAATATTAGGCAGTCAGCTGTACTGTAACATGCTTGTTTAATAACTGCAAGCAAGAAGAGTGCAAACACAATGGCTGTCAGTCCTTGTTTGGGGAAAAGATTACCTGAAGACATGCATTTGTGTCATAGGGCTTTATATTATCATAGTGGGAAGAGAGCGATTTCAATTATAACATGTGCTTGACTAAAAGCAGCAAATGTAGCTGTCCATCACCTCAGATTAGTTGTGTACTTATCCTGTTAAGGGAATGAAGGGAGTGAACCCACATGCAGATGGGGAAAAAGATGACAATGGTCACAATGGTCAGACGCTAAAGAAGCTATTTAATGAAGAAAACATTTTTTAAACTAAACTGAGGGTTGTGGTCCACTTGAAGCAAAAATAAACAGGTCAAAGAAATTCTGAATATCTGCTTCATGTCATTTCCTGCTGATATTTCCTCATGCAACAGATAAGGGAATGTCAGGTGTACAACTACAAAGTGCCATCAACATCAATTAATGCTAAAAGTGCATCAGCAGCTTTACACTGCTTCCTCTAATTCTCTGTTTGATGTGTATTTCAAAGTCATTTAAATCCCACTGCATTTAGAGCTCTTCGTGCAACTTAAACAGGCCATACGTTTAGCACTTTTAAGACTTCAGGCAAATAAAGAGGGCGGTGGATGACCCCAGTGATCCTGAACGTTTCCATGGTGAGGAAAATCTATCAAATCTAGTCAAGCAAAGCAATGAGCAAAACAATCTTTTGTTACGTCCATTATGATGACACAGCTTTGCAATAGAAAAACAAATAAATTGTTCAATATAGTGGCCCCCGTTATGGACTGGCGACCTGTCCAGGGTGTTTCATGGGAAAAAGCATAGAGAGCCATTCATCTAAAAGATTTGGCATCGTGTTCAAAACACCTGGGAGGCATGTAAGGCTCTCAGTAAAAGTGGGCTCTTAGTCTACTTATGAAGCCTCGCTCAAAACTTGTAATGTTCCTTCAGATTCAGCCAGTAAGACTGCACAAGCTTCTTAGCACAAATGGAGAGTCACTGAAGCAATCTTTACCCTTTTGTAGATAAAGAAGCATTCATAGGCCATGTTAAAACACCTCACCTTAACGCAGTTCAGCAACATCTTATTCAAATAGCCAGGCAACCCATTAAAAATAGGAAATCTTAGACTTAGCATTTAATGTGTGCCTATTGTAATTTGACTGCCTGTATTTGAGCCCTTTCGTATTAAAAAGGGGTCTTTCGTATTAGAAAACTGTATTAAACGTTTTCTGTATTTTAAAAGTATGCACTTTGAAATTGAAGCTGAGAGGTTTCACTTTATATCCCTATTCAGTGTTTACCACGACAGGAATGTATTCCACTAAAGAGATAACAATGATAAAATATGTTTGAGAGCACAACATTTTCAGGGCCTGACTGTACGGGCTTTAATCTAGAGTATCACTTAGCCCAGGATAACCGAGAACGATGCTGCTGAAGTAGTTGTTTGTACCACTCACATTTTTCTGGTCTATGTGGGTTATACTGTAACACTTGTCTTTGTAGCTTCTTTAAAGCAGTGTGGCATTCTATCCGCTTCTGATTTTGATACATTTAGACATTGTTTGGTCTCGAGCAATTCACTATAGGTGGCCACACTTTCTGTCAAAACAATCAGAGAGGTAAGAGTGACTTGTGGTGCAGAGCTGTCCGAAGCCTGACAGCAAAAAAGGTAATGTGTCAGAATACAGTTGAGATGCAAAAGCTGGCTAAGACCAAATAGACATGGCTTCCCAATCTTTTAGCACAAAAAATATGATTCTATCAACAAAGTAGATCAGTAGTCCCCCAGCTTTTTCTCAAAAGCCACAATTTTGTCATAAGAAGACATTCCAAGGCCCCGCCGAAACCTCTTCTCCCCCATAACACCAGACCCACAAACTCATCAAAATGTGTAATTTTCTTGTATTGCCGTCTTTTGAAGTGAATACAACTTAATACAACTGCACAGTTTTAAGTCACCGTAAACTTACCGAAAACATGTGCAACTTTATGATTAATTTTCTCAAAACATACTCCTTTTATGAGATAAAAGCTAAGAATTCTGACAATGACATAAAAGAAAAACAAATTCAGAAATATTCACACAATGACGGTGAGTTATTGTCGTTTGCTTTGTGTTTACGAAGCTGCTGAATAAAAAAATGAACCATGTTGTCTGCTTTCAATGACACAAGTCATTTTTGTGATTTATTTTTCCTTTTTTTTGTAGGAAGTTGGTTATGGTCTAAACAGCTTTCAGTCTCCTTTCTCCAGCATGTTTAACACATGAAAACCAGCTAGATATTCCTTTGTACTTAAGCCTTCAAAATATTGCAAGCAAACAAATGAAACTTCAGGGTTTACATTAAGTCAGAGACTGCACTCGTGAAGAGAGAAGAGCCCGAGCTACCTTGGACAGTGGCGGGTGACCTCAAGCTTTCACCTTGATGCTTTAAGTGTTGGCTGCAGTCTGGCAGCTCGAGAAATGTATCCAGTAGACACTGCTGGAACATAAATCCACAGTGGATTTTATGCTACTTATAAACTTGACACATTGCCTTTAGAGAGGTCCCGGTCTCTCACACATTGTTCAATTCATGCAGGGGCAACAGGTCGATACCTAACACATGGGGCTGGCGGTGGCCTTGACCTCGTGGGCTTTAGTTAATGGGACAATTCAAAGATCAAGAGTCAAAGCTCACAGTCAAGCAAACACCTGAGAGTGGAGGGAGTGCAAAGGTCAAACCACATCCGAAGCATTTTTGAGAAGAAAACAATCAGTGGAAAATGTGAAAATTCAGGCTGGTTTTTACAGTTTGAAAGTTTAAAGTTTGAACTCATCGCGCCACTGAGCGATTGTAGAGTGGTCTGTGAAGGGATCTGAGTCTGTGTGTGTGTGTATGTGTGTGTGTGTGTGTGTCATAATGCGCACATCTAGGCATAGCAAAGCATTAACCTTGATGTATGTGTTCCAAGTGTTGTGGGTAAGTGCCAGCATATGTCTCTATTATGAAAACCAAACCTTCAAGGAGCTGAGACAGAACATAATATCCCAGCGGCTCAGTGCCATTCTTTTTAGTCGCTGTCATCCTGTTTGGGAAACACAGTAACATCATTTTAATCCCATGTAGTTGAAATGAGAAAGGGAGGGGAAAAAAGACCTACTACCATTAGTGTGATGAAATGCAGTAATACTATAGAGATTCCTGTGCTGCTAAAAAGTGAATGATTTCTCCAGAAGTGGGACCACTGGAGATGTCAATTTTGAGATATGATACGGATTTCAAACACTTTCATGTTTAATATCCTCAGTGGCAATTATTTATATTTTTAGGCGAAGCGGCACTGTTTTTTTCTTAAGTGGCTGTCATTAGTCTACACAACTTCTCAACAAGGGTTGTCATTCCTCATAAATTGTTATGTTCGTATCTCTCCTGAGAATCGTTTTTTGCCGCTTGATTGACACAGAAATAACAACAATAATTATGAGATCTTTTAAAAAGCACAGACGTGGTGCTGATTGCTGACTGTCAGTTGTAGTGTGATGGTGAGTTTTCCACCCATAACTTTAACAAAAGTAAGTCAGTTAGGGTTGAGGCTGTCGCTCATCATGTGATGGAATACATACAACATACATACAACAAAGGAAATTGTATGAAAATGTGGAGAGATAATAGAAATACCACCATTCACTTCAGATACTCTGAAAGCTTTGCTAAGTGTTTAAAAAAAACAAAAAACGAAAATGCACTTTTGTGTTCTCCAACTCCATGTGGCAGCTTTAGAATCCTGCTGCTTGTCCCTGAATTTATGAAGCGAGCTCTCTCATTGAACATTCAAAGTCATAAATATTCTGTTAGGTTTTAATCAGGCCCTGTTTAGGATCTGAAAAATACACCTAACACACATCTGACCGCTTTCACCGTGCAACTGTGAAAAGAAGTGACCTCTCCAGGGAAGTGTGGAGAGAAAGAGTGGATCTTATTTTTTCTTTCCATTTCCTGCATGAGTGGACCTGAGTGTGGGCTTTGCTCTGCTTTTTGTCTCTTCTCTCCACTGTGTCTCTCATCTGCTCTCAGCCTTGTGCTTGACATTTCTTCTCCATATAGGTCAGTCTCCATAGGCGGCTTGGAAAGAAAGATGGGAAAAGAAAAGAAAGCTAAACACAATGCAATGCTGCGTGCCACCGGGGAATGGAGGATGATTGCCACGACTCAGACATTCTAGAAACATTGTGAGCTTCGGCTTTATTGTCTGTTCTCAGTAAATTCTTGCGTTGATTAATAAGGAGATGCGGGATTGTGTGCTTGAATGTTGGAGAGAAACATTCATATGAGGAGGAGGCAGACGCAGGCTTCTTGATTACAACATCTTTTCATGGAGTAGGAATTGAAACAAAGAACAGATCAAATATGATTAGTGGCATGTTCAATGAGAACAAGCAAATGAAGAAAAATACCTGTTTTGGAGCTAATGGGAGGAGGCTTCATGAATCCTAAAGGGGGGAAAAATGACAACAGATAGAGGAAGAGAGCGGAGATCCGATCAGCTCTACACCCTCTCAATCATTCAGCTGTGAAGTCAAACACCAGCGCCTAAAGATAGAGTCATTTGTAAGATAAATAAAGCCAGATAGCAGCATGCCCCCCTGAACTAGACGAAGGAGGAGTCGCCGGGCGTCTCTCTCTGTCATCTGTCACGAGGCCGAAGCTCAGCCTAGAAACTATCAGGAAGATGATGTCTCTCTGGGGACAAAGACACTTGGGGAAATAGGCTGCTCTTAATCATCTGAGACCCACTTCTCTGGCGTTTCTCTCACTGTTACGGTACACTAACTTATGCACACATAGCGCATATCCTCCTGATGCTATTTACATACTTAAAAAAAAAAAAAAATCCTTACAAAATGCATCTTGGAGCTGTCATGTTGGACTTAGAAGCAATGGCGTCTCCAAAGTGAAAGCGTTCGTTCTGTCCTTTCAGGTTTTGCGGCAGCTGTTATTAAGCAGTGTAATAACTCTCGGAACAAGGCAAGGGCCTGTGTGGCTAATTAGAGACGTGAGCTCAAACATGGCTCATCTCATCAAATAGGGGCTGGCATGCTCGAGCGGAGAATGACAGAGGGAATCCATCTCCAGTCATCTGCCCCCCTCTATTAGGGCTATATGTGTGCACCAGCCGGCCGCTGTGGGCTATTTCAGCCAGACAACAGGGAGACGCCGGAAGGATGATCATTTGTTACCAGTCAGTCAGTCAAAGGGCTCTAGACCACACACGGACAGGAGGTGAGATAATGTGACCTGAAGCAGATCTGACAGACATCAATTGCGAGGGAAATTAAGTGTGATCAGTGATCAATAAGCTATAGGTAGACCATTGTATGCCAAAATTGAGAGGCTTTCAGTGTCGTATATCTTTAGCCACATCAAGCTAAACTGTGTGATTCCATTTGGTTCTTCCTTCAAATGGAATGGGTTGTTTGTAGGTCATTACACTAAAGATTTACTTTAATATTAGCTGTAAGTGAAGCAAATTCAGGTGTTTGCATGAAATGTGTGTCATATATTTGAAAAGAGGAAAATTCTTGTAAAAACGTATCTTGAAAAAGGGAATGGTACTTTGAACATGCAAGGTTAGACTATTAGAAATACAATAATATGATTGTGTTATATCTGTGTTATATATCATAATATCCATAAAGCAGAGAATGCTTATTCAAGAGGAGCAAAAGCTGTACCTGACACCACAGTTACAAGTAGACCTATAATAAACTTTTGTTAGAGTTGTAAACGAAAACTAGCTAGTTGGAAAAAATATATTTTCAGTCCTTATGCCACATCTTCTTTCTTTGATGGCAGAAATGACCAAGCATGGAGTGGCTAGTCAAATCGGTCAAAAAGAGAAAATGGAAAAGAGAAAAAGAATAAATTGATTAGATTTGAGCAAGGTTGCAAGGCTACATGGTGGATGTTGGAGTGCTTCTGACCAGATCAAAGAATCAGTTTTGGTATTTTTTTGTGGACAGAAGGGCGAGTTAATCATGTTGTGTCTTAAGCACTGCAGGAATGATTGCACACACGCTCTCTGGAGTTACACACCACTCGTGGATTCATTTTGAGAAGAGCCAACATTACACTGTCAAGATTTGAGGGCTGTGCACCAACTAAAGGAACTTGTGCTGCAGTTGTTGTGTTGAGCGTAACTGGTGTAAATTGATTTTACATGGAGCCATGGTGGAGAGAGCTTTGGATCTTGGAACACGCCCCATTTTCATTTCTACCGTAGTTTTGTATAGATTGACTTTCTCCCTCATGTAGGCAGGAGATTCACACATCTTCTCTAAAGAAGTAGACACTCAGACACTTGCATTAAAGAAAACTGTGCATTTTTAGGATGATGGAAGCGTTGTCTTTTAGCTAGATGCATCGTTCAATGGTATATTCAGATACAAAGATTTCAAATATATCAGTCAGAGGTTGAGTGCTATTTGTTAAAGGTTTTACATGTGTAATAAGACTTATAATAGATTACAGTTTCTTTATCTCTGTTTGTGCAAATAATCAACTTACTGTGCGAATCGTTACGGTCATTATCCCTGTTATCTCTGTTAGGCCACCCAGAAAAAGCAAACAGCAAGAATGTCTTTAGCTGACTAATTTAAAATATCTCCAAAAACAAGGTTTCGGTTCCACACAGACAGGCTTTGGCTTTAGTTTCAGCTCAATGTAAGTTGGACTAAGAATATGCTGTTTTAGTGAAACACACAGCACTAGAAAAAAATCCAGCGAGAACTTGTTTTTTCAAGCATGCATTTGTTCTATTTGGATATGAATAACAAGGACAACAAAGATCAGCGTGTGTGGGATTGGGGTTGTTACATTATTGTAACCATTCTGCTTTCAGACTTTTCTTTTCAGACCTTTTCTTCTCTATATGTTTGAAGGAAAGGGAACAAAAATATTCAATTGAATAATAATTGAATAATTTTTACCCTCTTTTGAACTGGATTACAAAAACTGAGCATATTCTCTTTTGCTGGTTGAGAAGGAAACATAGAGATGTATGAGTTTTTTCTTTGCTTCTAGTTTGCCCAAGAAATCCTGAGCACAAATAAGACTGCAACCAGAGTAACAACCTTACTCCTTGATACATTTTCAGTAATTACATTTTAATGACAAAATCAATCTCACTATGAAAACATTTGAGTTTTGATTGTTTATGGGAAACATGTTATTTAAGATGGAAGCCCTGATGTACCTTTAAGTCTGACAGATTTATAAACTGTGCAGTTTTTGCCTCTCCAACCTAACAATTATTAGCAGTATACAGCTAGAGGATGGAGTAAAATGTCTTTTTCAGTTCAAAATGCCAGGCACAATTTCAGGATTTGAAAATTCAGTGGAAAAAAAACAAAATAAACTAATAAAAACAGAAATTATCATGAGTTTATCGTCAATCATGAGCTCACTGTTATGGCCTAGTGGGGGCAGTAAGCCACCAGAAACAGATGACTACTCAGTGGAGAAACAAGGATGTTCATGGGGTAACTAGCATCTCTCTGTTCCTCCCTCACATACATGCAGACGCACATGCAAGAACATAGACACCATTAAAAGAATAGGAGTGGTATCAGAGAGATTGTAAGAGAGAAACAATAAATAAAACTGCACTCACTGTCAGTTTAAGGACACAATTAATAATGCCTATGTTGAAGTTCTCCTTAAATGCTGACATGTAAAGTAAACAGTCGGCGGATGGGTGTCGAATGGGAAGAAGCTGCACAGAATTTGCCATGTAAAGAAAATACTAGGGAATCCGACGGTCGGCCGAAAGACAAAGTGGGACTTCAATTAATATTCCTGTGCTGAGAAGTCAGCTTGATTTTAGGCCGGTCACGATGGCCTCCTGGCTGCCTCTCTCTCCGCTCTCTGCCTCACAGAAGTCAGATAATTACCTATTTAGATTTCACCCTGACAGCCTTTCAGCTGAGAGCGAAGAGGAGCCGCAGTGCTGGGAAGATATTGAAACGACGGGGTGGGGTGGGGGAGGGGTGCGGTGGGCCGAGACAGTAATAAACTATCTGGAAAATTAATACACCGTTGTTTAACACATGTACGAAATGTAGGAAATCACTGACAGTACTCACAGAGGTGTGTTCCATGCAGTTGAGGAAATTTTGATTTTGAGCTTCCTGTGACTTTAGAGGACATCTGTTTCCCAGTAAAAGGCAGCTAACAGATGTACTTTGATGAGTGAAGTGCAAGCTAGAGCAATTGGATGCTGATGTGCATTGGCTGATTCATCTAAATCAGTGGCAAAAGAGGGGGACATTTGTTTTCAGTGGAGAGGGCCATTCATCAACGGTGATTGATAACCACCAACACTGGACTGCCTCGGGTGGAGCTCATCCATTTGGTGCCAATCATTAAGGTTTGCCAGAGAAATTCACTGTGCCTTCAGCACCAAAGTCTGTCAAGGGTGTAACTTTTCATACTTGAAGGTATAAAATGCAAACTGCTCTCCCACACATATCTGTATTTGGTATAAGATCCAACAATAATGATGCTACAGAATTATTGTATTTGTAATACGCACCACAAAAGGCAATATCTTGGAAATTTTCATGACATGTGAAGTGGTAGATGGAAGCGAGCTCGAGTCTCTTTAAGTGAATAAAATGGACACACCGAATCACAAAAGAGTGAATGTGTGTGTGTTGCCCGTGTTGTCCGCCTGCTGCTATCAACCGAGAAAGAAAAAGGAAGAAAAGAGCTTTTACTTTCCTTTTGTGGTTCTTTCTGTATGTGCACTTTTGTCTCGCTGCTATTTGTTTTGTTCTTTTGTTTATATGTAATTTTTTTCCTGCTGGCCACTTTGCACAGAACCCTAGACTTTACCCTGCTCACAAGGCTGAAAGATGTTTTGTCATCATCTGAGTTTAGACATCTTTCTTGTTTTAGGATATTGTTTCTTTCTTTCAGAACGGTATTACAAGCTAATTAGTGTTTTTTTTTTTGTTATGGTTTGCTTGTTCTTGCAGATCATTTGAGCAAATTTTCTTTCTTTCCCTGCCAGTGACCATATAACTGCTGGTAACTATTATTTCTGAATATCAAGCAGAATATGAAGGAGAGTGTGAGGCAACCATGTTATTTCCTCCCCTTCTTACATTAAGAATATACTTTCTTTAAATTCTGTGTATTTTTGAAAGTGCTGACACGGTTCCAGAGCTATGCTGTGTTCAAAATGTCCACTCCTCCACCCACTCACTTGCGTGTCAAGCATATCGGAAGTCAGTATTGGATACAGCAAGACGACTTATGTTAAATTTAGTCTGCATTAAATCTGCATATAACCATCCTTTATAGTTATGTGCTGTTAATTTACAGGTGTCGCAAAACTAACAATTGTAATGTATATAAATGGCAACGTGCTGTTTTGGTTGAGGACTTATTGTAATTTACATCTTTCTACAGAACAAAAATTATACATATACACTGTACATTTGCTGTACATTCACTCACAGCAGTTGTAATTACATTATTATAACAATTATCATAACCTTTATTTAACCAAGAACAAGTCTAACTATGATAAAAGATCTCTTTTGTAAGCGATGCAGTCCTAGTTGCTTTATGTTCAGTCCTTGTCCTCATACAAGCTTTTATTTACCCCCCTCCACAAAACTGCAAAGTTTTATACTTTTTAAATTGTTTTAATATGCACTTACTGCCATTGCAGTGCCTTTTTTCTGAATAAGAAAAAGTTTCCTCTCATGTGCTTTCTTCCACAATCCCCCCTTTATACATACAGCATGGCAAAGTTTGTGTTTGTTACATTGATTAGAGTTTAGGTTAAGAAGAGATTAGATCTGTATATGACTCCGTAATTGGTTTTGGCCCTCACAGGATGTTTTGGATGATCAGGAATGTTCAGTCCGTCAGGAAAATATAGCCGAGGGACTTGAGGAAAGAAATCCAATAATTGACTCCACTTATTTGTGGATGTTTTATGTCTGTTGTGTGTCATTATATTGCTACCTGTAGTCATAACACTTAGGCTCATTGCCTTGATTGAGGAAATTACATCTTCAGTCAAGGCAATCCAGGCAAACCTGAACTATAAATATTCATTTCTGTTGTAAAATTGCCTGCTTTACTTGCTAAAGTGCATTAGGTGACTTGAACTGTAATCTCAGGGTGCAGATAATCTTACACTCGATTGCAGCGGATATTACTCAATTTATCATTATAGTTTGTGCTCTGTGTTAGTTTGAAGCAAGTGGATAATGTATTTGATGCAACATTTTGAAAAGGTTTAGTAATTTTAGTGCTATTCAGAAGTAAATCTTTTCATTTAACAGTTTCCGATATATTTTTCCATACACATGGATTACCCAGACACTGAGCATATAAATACTGCACGATGACTGTAAAACCAGTATTTTTTCCAAAAACTGACTCATGGTTCCTCTTTTCGGAGTAAACATTGTCTCCACTGTCATTTTGGCTGCTTTTTTTATTCCAACATACATTTAAAGGGACTTTATTTCTTCCATATTTTTGTATAAATATTTTTTTAGAAATCCAGTGCTAAACCTGGCTCTGCCTTGGAAATCTATTAAGCAACATTATCTCCTCAGAGAGTAGATGAAATAATGAGACATCATTGGAAGGTCTCTGCATATCAAGCTTCCAGAGGGCAAAAAACTCAGTTGGGAGTCTTCACCAATACATTCCTGCCACTGACTATCCAGACTGTTTTATTAATACACTCCAATGCAGATGATACGAAATGCACAAAAGAAAGAAATAGAAGACTGAATGGATTTTCGATTAACAAACCAAGCACAGATCACTCGTGGGATCCTGTGGCACAATTTCAATGCAATTGGTATGCAAGAGCAAATCTAATCATTATTGTCAGGCGATGTTAACTGAATGCACTTTAACAGATGTCATTTTATATTCAGAATGAATAATCATCACGGAAAGCGAACAAATATTTAGGCCAATTAACAGTTTCTATGATATGATATGACACACTGGGAAATAAACAAATAACACTGCTTCAACCACAATTGTGCTGAAAATAATCAGTTTTCTGCCTTTTTTAAGGGGTTTTCCCTAAAAAAAAGCCTTCTTTCCATAAATTTTTATCATGCACAATTTAAATATCCTCTGGGCCTTTGGGCCGTGGAGTTATCCATGTCATGCCAATTACAAGGAGACCTTTAGTGTTTCTTTTTTTTCTTCAAATTACTTGATATTCTATTATTAATGCATAGAGACTGTCATTATCCACACGCATATTTCAAATGAATCATATACTGTTAAGAGATGCATGACAGATAAATAAGTTCAGATTGTAACTGATGGTATATCAAACCATTTTCCACCACACCAAAAAAGGTTTTGGAAGATTTCGCTAGCACATAAAAAGTACCAAAGTTAGATTTTCTCGTCTTATTTTATGAAATGTACTTTTTTTTGGTTTTAAAAGATCTTCCATTAAGTTATTTTATCATTATTATCCTAACATTCCAAATAATGAACAGGCTCACATCCACAGCTCCCATTGTCAAATGGAGAGTAATCATAAGTTTTGAACGTTAAACACGGGAAAGCTACTAATGGAGGTGGTTTCTGTGTTTATACTCCTTTATCACGGACAGAGAAGCAAAAAGAAGAGGACCTCGAGAAAGTAAAAGTGTAATGGTATATTGTATTTCAGCAGTGTTGAGTAAATTAAATTTAATTTGATCTGTGCCTCTCTCCACTGTAGTCATTAACCATCATATGAAAGAGACACCACAGTGGAAGTATTCAATCTCCAGTGATAGAAAATAGCTCACAGGCATCAGATTGAAAAGCAGTGCAGAACTTTGCTTTGCAGCACACGACAGCTAAATGTGGCTTATTCCATGAAAGCTCTTAGTGAAAAAAACAAACAAAAAAAACATTCTGATCATTCACGATATTTATTCTTACTATCATAATGGAAACCTACCCCAGTGATAAGTCATTTGGTCTCTCTTTTATCCTGTTTGATGAACAAACTGAAATAGTTAATGGAAATGGCATATGAGAGACTGATGGTGACACAGAGAGGCCCACCCATTTGCGAAAGAATTGCTTACGGTAAATTTTCCTATTTGTGTGACTGTTTTGTGGCAGGTTTAGTCATGTTTATTTTTTCTCCTATCTTGGAAACAATAGTTATCCATTGATAAAATGAGTCTGGTAGCAATGTATTCACTGTCCCTGTGCTAAACCTCAATGTGTTTCTTTTTGGCTTAAAAATATAAATCCAATGACAATATTTGTGGGCAACTTACCAAATAACTGATGAGAACTTATCTAGATTTGAGGGATTGCTTATTATTTTCTGTACCCTCTAGATTTCTTATATAAAAAGCAACACGTTTGTGATGAGTACCTTTATATTCAGTTTCCTTTGTGTTTCTACATTTTATTCTAGAAGTTTGAGGCAAGGTTATTTTAGTTACAATACTTCTGGGTAAATACCTCTATCCCATCTGGTTTTCCTCATCATTTTTCTCAGTCCTTATATAGGTGGCATTTTCCCAACTTGAGATTCTTTCATAGCTTATTTGTGCATCAGCTACACACTATGGCTGAGTTTGTGTTCTTGAATTAAACTAATCTGAAGCAATCTTCAGATGTTCTCCAAAAAAGTAAATCAAATCGGTCACATTTCATCTAACTGGCTTGAAGCAAATAAACTGGGGGGCTCGGAGCTCATGCATGCGGGTTTATTGTTTTTCAGCTCTGACTGGAAACAGCTGTGGAGTGAAATTATGTTATTTTTCTCAAAATCAGACCTGATCAACAAATTTGTTTTCGTTCCCTCCAATGTGTCCAATGTTACCTTTCCTTATTAATATACTATAGATACAAAACGGGTTCAGCAGTGGAATCCAGGCAAAGATTAGGCTGTTTGACTGATTTCTCCTTCTAATTCTGACAATTTGTAACACCTGTTATATCCTTGCCAATAGAGAGGTTGATTACAACTATAGGAGCAACTGATTGGACTTTTCCTATGATACTAAACAGGAAACAGTGTATTTATTGGGCAGGAAAATAAAGGCTGAGGAAGTTTAAAGCACGTTCTCTTGTGATCCACATGAACAATGTAAGATCACTGTGGAGCAGCTTGGAACACTCATGAGGATGTATCATGAATACAGTGAATATAGTGGTAAAAACAGCTGTAAAAGCATAAATCAGTTCCAGAGCCTGAAAACAAGGCTTTAGGGGATAGAGACAAAGATGGAAACATTAAAAGCTGCAGTAAAAGCAACGTTTTCAGGAAAAAAATAGAATAATATTGGACCTCTGAAAGATTAACTGAAAGTAAACTTTTGAAAAGTCATTTGGACTCATGTCCTAAAATGTAATTACAAAACTATTTGTCAAATCATTGCAAGATGGCTTTCATTTCAGTGTTGAAGAATAAGAAGTGAATCTTCAATTATAGCAATTTATTCACAATGTTCTCCAATTAACTTTGATACTATATATGTTTATCAATGAAAATGATCATGAATAAGATATCATTATATTATCAACATCATCTACATGTATTAACATCAATAACAATGAGAAACTGTAACCTACCCTTTTCCAATTGTCTGCACTGTTAAATGATTTGAGAGTTGAGTTCAGTGCCACATTGTGATACTAATGCCTGATTGGAACATAAACTGCCTTGTTGAAGTGTCATTCAACTGATGGCACAGATAGAAAACACCTTTAGTTCTCCTACGATGCCCTTGGCATACCTTCATCTTCATGCTGAAACAGAGAATTATGGTTGTAGTACATTGTTGCATAATTATTCATTTGAGCAGGCATCAGGTCATGTTGACATATATTATTCAGCTCAGCCATACAAGAGAGGTGCTCCAAAGTACTTTCACAAAAAAAAAAAAAATTTAGAAATTAAATACTGCACAGGCAGAAGCATGACTCCAAACAGAAGATTTATTAACTGAATATCTTTCACTCCTGCAAGTTCTTGTACTTTTCTGTTTCCATTATAAAGTCTTGTGATGTATTTTCATTGTGAAGTTGTTCAGATATCTAACCTACAATTGTGTTTGGACATCTGATCATTGTTTATATTTTCGTTCAATCCAGTATTCCTCTCCATATGTGAATGAAAAGATTTTCTTGTTTAAAGCAAAGATGTGTATTCAGGGGTAGTTTTTAAATATATTTGCTGTTAGATTTAATCAAATCTGATTAAATATCTGATTAGATACGGGAGAAATTCTCATGAAGGGAAAGAGTGAAAGTTCACCACCAAAAAACTATTCAAATCTAAAAAGAGTAATTGCAGTTTCACAAATGCGATTTGAAAAAAAAGAAAAAAAAAAAAAAAAAAAATATATATATATATATATATATATAAATATATAATTTTTTCCCCCTCAACAATACATGAGTGTTGCATCATATTTTGGTGGCTTTGCCATGTTTTTATTTAATGTCCATGTCCTCAGAGATCACTGCTTTTCTAATAAAAAAATGTACAGATCTAACTTTTTCTGAATGGTGTTGAATCAAATGTCTTTCTTTAATAATATGTTTATTTTGAGGATAGGTGTTTTGGAGATTAACATTTTTTAATGGCTGTGTTTGTGTGAACTCAGTTTAAGAGGCCTTCAAGGGCCCCTCATTAACAACAGAGAACAGTAAACTCTCTCTGGAAAAAAAGTTGCTTTTTCATTCCGGATCTCAAGCAAAAACTTTTCTATTAGAATGTTGTCGACTTTTAAAGATGTTAAGGACAAATCCCATTCCAAAGAGGATGAAAAGGCTTTTAGCAACTCTGATTTCCAATTGTCAATTTCTTAAGAATTCTCAGTTGATTTCAGGGACAAAGAGCTTTCTCTCAGAGCAGCGTGAGGTGAAAAGAGTATTGATGCCGTCTTCCCTTGCAGAGGCAGTGAATGCAGAAAGTGCGAATTTTGCAGGGTGGATATTTTCTGATTGAGAGCAGAGACAGCACATGATAGCTTATCAACAGGTGAAGTTCACACCACCCAGACACTGTGGGGAAAGAGCCTCTTTCACTGGCATTCTCATCGGAGAATATTGCTGTACAGGGATGAGATGAGGACGAGGCAACAAGCCCCTCTTATCTTCATTTTCTAAATGAAATGACAAGGAGAGGCTGCTCAGAAGACATCACTATCGCCTATACAGAGGGTAACAGGAGCCATTAGGATCTTGAAGATGCCTTCCTCCTATCTCTGTTTATCATGTCAGAACCCCAAGCGACTATGGAAAAAAGTATATTGTATAATGTCTTATAGCCTGAAGAATTTAAGCATAATTGAAAAAAGGGATTTCTTAGTTTTGTGATGCTGATTAGAGAATGTGGTAGTGCACTTAGTGGTCATTTAGCAATATCAGATGGTACCTGTTTGATGAAAGGATTTAATCCTCTTTAAATCTGTATTCTTGGTGTTCACCTTTGTTTAAAAAATCACTTAGGCTTTATCATTTTTCTATCTTCTGAGAGCATTGAGAGGAAGCAAAGACCAATAAAGATGTGGGTGCAAAACCGATAGTCCAAGCCGATTCAACAATTTTGTAAATTGGGTGGTTGTTATTCTAATGTTACATCAATCATTTAAGCCATCTAAGCACTTAGAAAAGCATCCATAACATTTTCCAAGGTTGCCTTATTTATCGATGCTTCGATATCCCGTTTGTTAAGCTATAAAGAAAAATAACCACTTTTTTTACATCAACCAACAAAGCCAGGCTTCAATTTTTGAACAAACTTCAAGAGCAGATGATAAAAAAACAAAAAACAAATGAAAACAACAAAGACTCATCACACTAATCATCTTAGTGTATCATTTTGACAGCATCTTAAAGTTTCTCCTTTCTTCAATCGTCAGTCACTCTGAGTTGAGTTTTCTTTCCGTAATATAGGCAACATGTCTCAGTGTTATTTCATTGGCAGAAAAGAGGATTTTTTTTCATTGAGGGAACAATTTACCCTGAGTGTGTTTGTCTTGTTTTTTTCAAAAAAGGAAAATGAAATCATTATCAACATAAAGCCGAGAAATTGTTAGTCAGACAACTGAAAAAAAAGAAGAAGAAAAAAAGTCAGTCATGTGGGAATATGCAGCAAAGACTCTTAGCTGATGCTTGAAATAAAAATATGCCTTTAAGGGTGAGATGGTACATGATTATTTCATTTTTATGACTATTTGGAGGTTCTGAAATATTTCCACTGTGTCTTTGAAAAAGAGATGATAATTAGATCAGGGAGCACTGGCAAATAAAAAGACACATTATCTTTGGTAAAGACAAAACTTAGGTCACATGTATTTATTTAACACTGTATAGACAACAGCAGGCAAACTTTGTTACTTCTATCATTAAAGAAAAAGTTAAGCTTTTGTTTAATATTCAGTTCTTAGCTGCCTCTGCAGTCTCCAAACCCCATCAGCAAAAATCAAACCAGGAATACGTATCTGAATCTGTTTCAACTATGCAGAGTGCTGGAACCCAATTTGAATGTGCTTTGGTTGATAGGACCACTGTTGTACATTCAGAGAGCATGTAGCTTTGGAAATTCATGATTTGAATTTAAAATGGATTCAGTATTCTTCATTTCAGTAGCATTATACAGTTGTATTATATATTCTATTGCTTTATATTTTTAATTCACAAAAATGTGACTCTTATTTTCTCAATTTCAGTATTTCTAGGTCAGAGATAGGAAAAAAAAATAACCTTGGGGTTAAAGAGTTAAATGAAAGACTGACAATGATATAATAAAGGCCATCCAAAGACAATATTGGTCATAGTAAATGGAATGGCTGGCTCTGGACCAGCACTCAGTCTTGTGGTTTATGGAGTGTTTCCAGGTTCCTGCTTGTGTCTCATCTTTCCGATAATAACTAACAATGCTCAACAATGTCCATTAAGGCTGTAAATGTGATGTATTGATAATTTTGAAAATAAATGGAACACACTGGTAATGAGATCTATTCATACTCTGTACATCCTTGTGCTGCACTACTGAAAACTTTGTGAGTGTGGTGATAATAAAGCTATGTCCATAAAATCAGCTTGCTGTCTCCTCTTTGTATTGAACTCTTTAGCTGAGCATGACACAAATTCCTGTAACATCAACAGAATATGACCATGACCGTTTATGTGAAAATATGTTTTAAAGATGTTTAATGTAAATCAGCAAGTTTCACTTCAGGGATAATCATCCATTAATAAAACTATTTTGTTGGGAGTTTCTTCACTATATTCGCCTCAGTTTTATGCCGGTGTTTACAAGGAAATACTTGTGTTAGCAAAATTACTAGCTTGTTAATAACTTGTGTTAGTATACTTTAAAAACAGTATCACCTTCCTCTCCTTCTTTTTAGCAGATATCTTCCAACGGTTGTTTTAAACTTCAAATCAGCAAAGGGCTTACATATGACAGAAGCTACCACTTTGTCCTCAAAACCAATTTTGACACCACTCTTGAATTCTTGATTATCCTAATTAAAGACAATTAGGCCATAAGTTTCTGAAATATTAATCCACCTCTTAAGTCTTCCCGTCTTTTTCAACAAGATAATGTTCAGAAGTCCTTTAGTGGGAGCAACAAAGTTGTTTTTTTATTCAGCCTGGAAAAAAAAAATGTCTGAAAGCAAAAGCATACACGTACAGCAGTTGGGATTTCTGTGTGTTCAAAGCCATGATGGAGGGCATTTGGTGTCTTTAGTTTCACGGCAATTACCGAGTGAGGTTTTTACTTTATGTCCTCACTGATAATCAAAAGATACAAAGTGACACGGCCCATTGAAAAGCACAAAGTGCATCCCTGTGTACGCCATTTTGTCATCCTCTTTTCTTTTTAAAGATGAAGCAACCATCTGACAAAAAATGGCTCACTAAAGGCGTCCACAGTGCTGTTCTGCTCTCCCAACAATGTTAATAGTGTTGCTCTAACATTGTAGTGCCATCTGTATTGTGGCTGCCCATTGAGAGTGTGCCATGAATTTGACTGCAGATTGAAATTTCTGCTCTCTTATATCCTATCTTAAAATCATACCTTTCTTGCATCCTGGGAATGTTATGTGAGCTGTTAGTGGATTTGGTACTCTTTGAGCATGTTCTGCTTGCTGTCCACAGATGTAAGTAATACAGTTATATCATGAATGAGTTGGGTACTATCTGCATTATATTGTGCGCCCAAATTTGACTCTGATCTTAGTTTAAGTTTTGAATGGATTGCAAATAGCTTTCAGATCTGTATTTATACAATACCTTGATAGCACAATATTTTTAGGGCTGTTTGTATGTTCTGAGTGCCGATGCTTGTTTGTATTCTATTAAGAACTACTCAGAGCTTATTATCATGCCTGAAAAGACGAAAGGTCAATATTTCTTTCGTTCTGCACTGAATTGAAAACAACCAGACAATAGATTCTCTCCACATACTCATATAAACATAATTTGTCACCAGGAGGGCAAAAGAAATTAGGTTTCTGTGCTGTGTGAGATAAACAAAAGTGCTGGTATAACATGAATACCTCATACATCGATAGGTCAAATGACCTCATTTTGGAAAAGAATTCTTGGATGTCTAGTTGTCTACAAAAACAACCATATAAAAACATGCCTTTCATTATAAATAGCCTCCAGTTTTCCCATATATCTCTCCTCAAAACTACATTGATTTAAATACAAATTTGTTAGCCAGTTGGTGTGGTAGAAATCAGCTCAGGCTGAAATGAATATTTTTGGCAAAGAGTTGCTTATTTACTCAGATGACTTTCTCATTTAATGTAATTCCAAACCTTCTGCTGAATAGATATTCAGTACGTACAGCCTTTCAACCTTTCATGTTTGTCCAAACTCGTATGAGAAATAAAATGTATCTGTTTCAATCCAGTCTCATACCTGACCAATGTTATTAGTAAAAAGTCATTTAACAAAGATTCCATTTTAAAAATGTATATATGTGTATATTTAAAAATGCATATGAAGGCATGTCTTTGATTGGTGATGTCAAGGGGGTTCACTTCAGATGAAGGAACACTGTAACCCTGGATTTAGAATAAAGACAGGTCCAGAACAAAAAATAAGGGGTTAATGATTGAATGGCTCTTTGTTACTAGCAGCCTGTGACATATTTCTTCCCTTTCAAATAGTCACATCTTGGAAATATGCCAAAAATAAAACCTCTCAACATATATGACGTTATTTCCCCTTCTAGTTGATACCTAAAAAGCACATTGAAGAAAATGGTGCTTGCCTTAGCATGGTGTGCAGTGAGTACCTGGAATAGAAGAGAGGAATACAAATCAGGCTGCTAACTTACACACAAATCTACAGAGATAACCAATATATAAAAGGGATATATTTAAAGAATAGGAAAAGCAAATCCTGCAAAGACCTGTCACAAAACCTGAGACATGAATCCGATCGTTCATTTTATCCAAACAGTTCACTAAAGATCTACGGATTGCTGAGGTGTGCCAAATACCACAAGAACCGGACTGAAAGTCAGTGACAACAAGTCTTTGAAGTGGTGAATACTCCCCAGATCCCAGAAAGGAATATTATTGAAGCAGTGTGGAATGATACAAAATGTCAGCTAACATCTGAGGCTTTGGAGCACAGAGAACTATTCCTGAATAGTACTGAAAGAAATGACAAAAAAGCTAGTCTAAGAGTGTTAAACAATGAAGTGATCAAAAGAAGAAACAATTCCATTTGTGCTTTTGGCTTAGGAAAGAAAATTTCATTTATATTTACAAGTATCAATTCATAGCTGCTCTACTGCTGAATCTGTGCAGATTCTACAGTGAATCTACATAATAATAATAATAACTTTCACTTTTATCTTGTAAGATTTTTTCACAAATGACAGAATAAGTAATAACACAGTCCTAGAACAAGTGTTTACTTAAACAAAATGACTTTTTTTTCCCTCTCTGGGTTCTGGCAGGGATACTGGAACAGCTGGGGGTTTGACTGATGCAAGACTCTGCCGCTAAGCATTAATTGTACAGACTCCCTTGACATGAGGGGGAATATTGCGAGCGGGAGCAATGGACTGTGTCATTTTAATGTCCAATTTCAGCTTGAGCTCAGACCTCCTGCCAACCAAATCAATTGCTATTTTACTGCTGGGCATTTGTAGATGAGTAATGTCACATAGAAGAAGCAATAAGCCTTAATCAGGATCTCATTGTTTTATTCACAGAAATACGAACACATCTACAATACAGATTAAATATATGTAATTCAGCTTCAGTCTAACATTTTCCTCCACTTAAGACATATGTTGACACCTCTGGGCCACTGTACATATTACCTATTTTAAGCCACACACTAGATTTGAAAAGTTCAATTTTTCGCGATAAACTATACTATTGTATATACTGGATGCATCGGATGCTTTTGTGCTTTCACAAACGAATCGGACATATTGGATCAATGCACTTTTGAAAACTGTAGCATTTAAAAGATAATACAACGTCGGCTTGTAGCAGTTTAGAAAACTTACTAATGTACGGTAGAATGTGTGCATTTTATGAACCCTTTGATGACTTAGTATTTTCACCTCGCAAAGTTCTGTATTCCACTTATTATGTTGCTGAAATCAACTGGAAAGTGTCTAACTTGAAACTTTAGTGTGTTGTAACACGCTAAACTGCAGGCCAGAAGTTAAATTCAATAGCTATAGCTATGCTTCTTCTCAGATGTTGTCATAGTGACCACAAAGCTATTAACTTTTTTTGCTTTCACTTTGCTTGCATTAACTACAACCAATGTAGATTTACAACTAATTCTGTCTTGTTCTTGTTCTTTTAATAAGCTGCTATTGTCTAAGTCAGACATTGCTGAATGACCACTACAGACAATAATGATCAAATGAACCTTTGAAAATCTAATTTCACAAAAATTAGTATGCTCAGCAGATATAAAAGAGTACTGCTCTATAAAATCCATTATAAGAAAGCTCAGAATTCCCTGATTGTTTAACGGTGAATCACCATTTAAAAAAAACACACCCAGCCAAAGAGACCTCATGTCCTCTTTGACTTTCCAACCAGGAAATATTCTACAGGTATATGCCTAAATGGATATGATGCACAGTCTCAGGAAAATTGGGGGACTGGAGCTGAAACATTCCTTTTGGGAATAAATCAAGTCACTAATTACAGTGAAAATGGTCATCACTTTACAGAAGAGATTGTGACAGGTGTTTTTTTCTGATAAATGTGTATTAATGCTGAATACAGTACATTAGATATAAAACTAGAATATTCACCAATTTCCATATTGTGATTGAAAGATGGTTATAATAGAAAAATTAGAACAGAGAGCAGTTTATTCACTTTACTGACAGCGAGCAGTCTTTAACAATTTAATCTAGTGAAAAGTTTTGGAATCACAGGGGACAGGCTGCCAGTGCAACATTTAGCACAGGTAACATCACTCTCAGACCAACAATTCATTCTGAATCAAGAGTTGGAGTGCAGACATGTTTTTTGGCTCATATGAGGACAGAGGCTTAAAGCAGAAATGGTCAAAGCTTGCAGAATCTTTTCGGTGTGAGATGACATATTCAAGCTGTCTAACTTATATAAATTAGACATCTAAATGGAAACTAAATAGCTTTATTATTAAAATGTAACTCAGGTTTTTCCTTGTTAAAACTGTCTGACCGTGACTGTTTAAAACAAGGACTCACATTTTAAAGCTGAACCAAAGATGACAGAGAGCAGAATATCTTAATGTCATCAGCTATTAAAATGACACATTTGAGAAGAAACAAACAGGAAACAGAAATGACAGCACAAATGATGTGACTCCAGAAAAAGAAGATTTTATCCAATATTTTTTTTCAAACCAAATCTAAATTTAAATTTTCTTGTCAGTTTTGATTGAATCAATTTTCATTCAGTATAAGCCAGACTTGCAGCTTGTCTTCATGTAATTTAAGTAATCTGTCTGCCAGTTTAATTAAAAATCATTCAGGAAAGTTGCATAAGTCTTTAATTCTGTTCCATGTCATTGTGCATTAAAGATTTATTTGCTATCTTATCAAACTGCAGCTTGGTTGTTAAAGTCCACAGCCTAATACTGATACTGGATAGATCTCATGGTTATGTGAGAGCATTAATTGGCTATGGTGGCAATTGGCAACAACCTGTAGAGAACCGACAACAAGCCGCAGGGTCTTGGTTTTATCCAGGAGATGAATTAATTGATTTATTTATTTAGTTCAGCCTGAACTGGCACTAAAATGCATTGCTCATTTATTAGCCTCCAGCTATGGTTATCCATTCCAAGACTAGTATGCCAATTAAAATCTGTTATCAGTCAGAACTGACAAAAGTGTAAACAGAGGTTACTTGTTTTGGTTGTCATTAATGTTTTGAGATACTCAGAGGAGTTAATTAAAGATCCAAATTCAGTGTCAGTGGGATTACATGAGCAAAACAATGTCCCAACAGTACTAGCTGTTGAAAAACGAATATTAAACTTTAATATAATGCCATTCATTTTCCAGAATTACATGATTAAGTGACAACAACAACTTGATCTTCAATTTGACTGATTCTTTTACAGAATGGAACCAAACACAGTAACTTTTCCTTAGTTTACGCCTCATATTTAAGTCTTAGAAAAAACAAAACTTCATTCTTATGTTCTGTTCAAAAATACCATTTATCCAAGCATGTGGTTTTTCTTTTTGTCAGTGCATGTTTAAATTTGCATAGAACTTTATATAAAAAAGAGGAAGTATAAAAAGGGGAGAAAAAGGAGCAAATGAGGCAAACATTTGAGTAATTACGGTTTCAAAATGGAAACATTTTTCCTGGCAACAGTACTGCTCATTTCAGCTGCTGGGTGATGTTGTATTTGGTTGTTTTTAATCTTAATATTTGGGCTTCTGCCTTATTAGCCCCTGGGGTTTTTTGTGAATCAGCCTGAATTCTCAGCAGTTGCACAACACAAATTAAACGTACATATTTGATGTGATTAATATGTATGTTCATCTAATTAGACTGAGTAACCTCATCACTTAGCTGTGATTGTAGCTACATTAATGTTGATTAGCCATTACATTTGAAAATCAGACCTCTTATTTGTATGTGTGAATGATAGATTTGCTTACATTAGCTGTTTGCTGTCGTTATGGGACTTTTCCTTTCCATGAAACAGAGAAGGCACTTCTTGAAGGGGACCAGTGGATCACAACTAACTGTGTTGGTCAAAAGTGATGTTTTACCAACCCAGAAAAAATCTCTAGCCCAAAGTTAGATGTGCTGCATGTGATGCTGGTCCCATGGTGGTTTGCCATTAGTAAAAGGAGCACTTAAAGTTGACAAAAGTAGGGCAAAAGCAGTTAAATCTCATTCTGTCTCTTCTGAATTAACGTAAATGTGATGGTAAAATGCTTGGGGTCTTTAATTTTACATGGTTGCTTATAGAATAGAAATGATTGAGTCTTCATGGAAACATGTGGCGAGAGAGAGAGAGAGAACTGAGAGTTGTTGATTCGGGAGGGCAGTGAAATATGTCAGGTGTTTGAGAAAAACAAAATCTTCCCTCTGGCATTGTCTTTTTGTTGGCAGCTAAAGACAACTCATGCACTGCCCCCAGAATCTGTTGGTTTGTAGAATGTTAAGAGACATAGTAGTCATGAAAGAAATAAAAAAAAGAAACTGAATGGCACCACTTGCTGCCTTTTGCTCTGACTAGAAAGAATACATTGTAATGAACAAAGAAGGCTCTCATCATCACCAGTCACCTGCATTGACAGGCCACAGAATTCATTTTCTCCTTGAATAAAATGACATTGCTCATTCTTTTCCTCTAACATAATTAGTTTGACTATAATTCAATTCATTCTGTGGTATTCAGGGCGACATATCCTCAGTGATGCTATAGTTTTAAAGAAATTAAATTTGACTGGTAAGTGACTCTGAGTCCTTTAATAAGAAGAACTAATATAGGAGTGTGTAGCTGAGCCTGTGAGTGTTGTCAACGTGACACTCAACAGGATCCCCGTTAGTCCAACGACGTTGAGCAATTTAGTGGGGCTGTGTTTCTGCTACATAAACATAAAAGGGAATAAAGACTCCACATCATTAAATCTACTACATTAAGTTAAAGTCTTTGGATTAGCTCAGTTGTCAGGGGATGTTAACACGATGACAACAGGCCTTAGGGGAGCGCAGGTGACTGCCATCACAGAGCTCAAGTAAAACAGAGCTCATTTAAGTGTGGCCAAAATTAATAGTCTCCAATAAGGTCAGTCCCTCAGTCACTGGAGTCTGTGTCATTTGCATCCCACTCGTTATTCTCTGTTTGCAGAAATCTCTTTGTGATGATGATTGAATTACTTTTACAGTCAAAGAATATTGGAAGGTTTGAGAGGTTTCTGTTGGTCCCTTAAACCTTCACAAAGATGGTCCATTCTTTTGTACGTGTCTCGGGGACTGTCCCTTAAAATATAACGCCCTTGGTTATTTGTTCATGCGAGTGCTCCTTTTTCACAATTTAAACAAGCAGTTGTGACAGCATCTGCACATAAAATGTGAAAGTGACATTTGTTACAGTGACAGGTGAAATATTCAGAAAAAAAAGCACCTCAGGGTCAGAGGATGTGGGTCATAGTCAAGTATAGAAACAACAATATGTTTGCTTTTGTTTTTGGTTTGACATCTATTGCGTAAATAACTCCATGATGTTGAACAAAAAATTAATAAGCAATGAACCTGAAGGAAAACTACAAAGTATTGAAATTTATCATCTGCCTTTTTGTGAGAAATCATACAGTTTTTAGATGATATTTATATCAGTAAGTTATCACTTACTAAAAGTTATCAAGGAACAATTCACAACTTACACATGCAATTGGAAGGTTTTTAAACAAGCAACTTATCAAAGACTTCTCGCGAGCTTTGACAGTTTTTCCCTGTTCAATATTAAATATACCAACTAAACATTAGACGTCATGTCTATATTCAAGAACACTTCAAAGCCAACATGCGTTCAAATTTTGAACTTCAGCTGGCTTTTGGTGTCGAACACAGGCACAGGAACATTGTTTTTACCAACATATGAACATAAATAATTTAACCTCTAGATATTTTTCTGTAAACATTTAACCAACCTATTTTAAAATGCAGTGGGATTTCCTTAAACATTTTAATTACTGTAGTTGATCTCTTCAGTGTTTCGTCCACACAATTTTCTAGTCTGAGTTTGCAGAAAACCTTTGTGAAAAGAAAAATCTACGCTGACATTATTCCCTGTTGTTAAACAGCAATGCAACACAGGGACATTTTAATATCACTACCAAAAACATTTATGGGGACATCGGGCGTTGCACTGAAAATCTCCTTGCATCACAATCTTTATTCATTCCAGTTATTTTATTAACTCAGTCATTCTACATCTAACCCAATAAAACACAATATTTTCAGACGGCCGGATCATTTATTTCAGTTCTTTCACAGTGCAGACCGTGCATGCTTTGCTCCTTTTAAATATTCCCTCAGCTCCTCTGTCATCATCAGGATGAAATGACTGCTCGGCAGTTTCACAGTGAAGGCTCGCCATCAAACACTGCCACATCACATTTTCCTGTAAGTAACAGAAAATTTAACAAACATCTGTGGAATGATATGTATATGTATCACACGTTAAAAACATATTGAAATATTTTTCCAGATCTTTTGCCTGCATTTTCTGCGTTGGCCTTAATGAAAGGATTCACTGATCTGTTGTACCCTCTGAACGATGCCGTGGCTTCCCTTTTTTCTTAAGGACTGTCCTTCCAGATGGCACTGTATGTCATTTTTTTCATGCCTCTGTTCCACATACATATTTCATAAAATAATATCTAAATTTCATAGAATTTTAAGTAAATGCTGCATGGATCCAACAAGCGACTGTAGATTATCCAAGACAGAGCAAGGGAAAATGATATTCTTAGACGGCTTGGTGTAAACCACAAGACCATGAAATGGAGCCTCGACTTCAGTCTGTCAGCTAAGCAATTTTCCTCTGTGTGAGATCAGACAAAGTCACAGAAAGTGTCCTCACGCCTTTGTGTAAAATTTCACGGGAGACTAATTCTTCAGGTGATCATACACCCCGTATGATCACCTGAAGTTATCGAGGGGCTCAGGTATCAGGATCCTCGGTTTGTTTTTCTCCGAGCAAGAATGCTTGCAGCTGCCGGCTAAAAATGGTTTTATCTATGAGTGAGTTATGGGTCCATTCAGACAGTTCTCATCCTGAAATTTGTATTGCAAAAAGACCATTTGTTCTTTCTGTTTGCGCTGCACCTTCATTGTATTTAAAGTGAGCCAAACTGTCTATGATATGAATAAAAAACATGTAGTGCATCATATAAATCCTTTTATTTGCTCAGCTTCTCTTATTTGGTGTTGGTCAAACCATCAGTAAAAATAATTAATGTAATTTTGGATTAAAATGTCAAGCCATTCACCCTTATATCTCTCAGGTTTATGTTGGGGTTACTTGCAACTGATCCGTTCAGGAGCTCATATCGGATATTTATACTCCCAATACTTTAGTACCAAACAAAGAAGGTTTTCTGCCTCATGTAACTTGTTGTGTTAATGTGAGGGATTTCTTATTCTCAGTCCTTGAGCCTTAGTCTAAGCCAATTTTGATGATTGTAAAAACAAGTAATGCATTTTTTGTAAGGTCCTAAATATACTGAATTGTAATTAGTGAGGAGCATTCAAAATACATTACTTATAATACTCATCCACAAATTGAATATGCAGTCACAGAAAATAATCATGTAAGAACATAAAAGATCATTATTTATTGGATTTTTCTTTACGTGTGCTACACTTTTTGTTAAAAAATCCTTCATAACCTTTGACTATTATTGTACCATGAATAACATCCACATGGATAAAAAGCTTTTATTAACCTTGCTTTTAACCTAGCTTTTATTATTTCTTCCAAATGTGCACTATATCAGACACAGACCATAATTTTTCTACCACTTTGACGCTGACTTCTAAACATAATGCAGTAGAAAGAAAAATACCCTAATGCCATATAGCATGCTAGCATCAGTCCCCTGCTGTTCAGGATGAATGTGTTTACCATCTCAGCCCAACTTCCACCATTTCAGACAAGAATTTCAGAAAAAACCAAAGCCAACATTTCCAATCTTTTTCTTGTTTTTTTCCTCCATTTAGTTTGGGGGCTAAGGTTAATCTGAACACTGTGTGCCATGAATTAAACAGCAGCATGACATGGTTATACACTTTTAAAACACGGTGGAACATTTTTGGAGCAGAATGATAGAAAATGTACCAACTGCCATCTTAAATTATCAATGATCAAAGTTAAAGAACTCGTACTATTTTGATGTGAGCTACAAACCAGCATGTGGTGTGGTAGCTCACAGACTTCTGCGTAGGAATGACACAATGATTCACCACATATTTTTCAAAAACTATGTGATTTGCAATGATGATGGGTATTGATTTCACTATTGAGTAGCTACCTACAGAGTTAAGCGTTCAAGGACAGATGTGAAAGTTCTTTATGTTTCAGCATTTTGCTTTTAAGTCCAGTCTTTCTTTTTCCTTCAATCTCTGGAATGGTTTTTCTGACACCTCTCTATAACTGTCGACAGTTTAGAGATTCAACATCTCAATACAGTTGAGGACAATAAATGTCTACCTGCAATGTCTCGCTACTGCACAAAATATGAGTTAAATTGATTTGGATTGCATCTATAATTGCATATATAATGGGGTTTAGATGGAGACATTTTTCCATACCCTGAGTTGTACATCCATCTATAGTTTCCTATTCAAATGGTTTGTGTCTAAAAATCATTGTTTGCGGTACCTGTGATGTCTCAGAATGATACTCAGAACACACTAATGACATGTTACCATTCATAACCCATTCTAATCATACTATAACATCTTAGATATGAAGCCAGATGTACCTGTTTCACATGTTCTGGTAAGACCTAGCTCACACAATAAGCAAAATAATAAGAATATTAATTGAAAGTAGAAGAAGCATAAGAAATGATAGACACAGTAAATGTATATTGGACTTTTGCCTGATTTTTCTAGGTATGGTACAAAATGATATATCTACTCTTTCAAACATCACATATGTGCTCTATAAAGTGCAAATATTTACATCCCCAAACAAACCTTTGCTTACTGAGAGAACCCCCCATAACACCCGTGCCAGTGGTCTACACTTACCACAATCTAGTTCTTGTCACAGTCACTTAAATCCTTAATGAGTATGCATTTTTCCAGCTCCAAACACAGAAAACCCTTCAACTGACTGTTGAGTGGCACCGTAATTTACCACAACTCTTTAACAAGCTCCAGTGCAACAACATAATCAATTTTATTCACCATCTGTGGTTTCAGTGTTGTGGCTGATGAAAAGTGCTTGTCAGATCTGGATAAACCAACTTTGCTTTTATAGCAGCACAGTGCAAATTGCATAGATAGTATTTAACGGGGTCTTTCCATATATACTTCACATTTGGATCGGTTTCTCATCTTGAGCCATCCCTCATTTTCTATTTTCCTCCCCAGACATTGTAATGATCTTTTAAAGGGGTTCCGGACACTATTTATTCTATCAAGGGTTTTTTTTCTTTGGATCTCAGCTGTTTTTCACATATTTTCAAGCTTGTTTTCTTTGCACTTGTTTTTTTTTTTTCTTTTTTTACGAGGCCTCTTAACACTGACCTACGATACTTATTTGTGGACTCCGATTTGAATTTCACTTGCTACAGTTGGCAGAATAACTTTAACCTCACTGTTTACCAGATTTTCAATAGCGATCTCTGACAAAGTTTCAAGAGGTCCAAGCAAGGGTTCACAGCAGTCATACATGTATGTTAATCATGCAAATCGTGACATTTTAGGGTCAGTTGTGTATGTGTGTGTGTGTGTGTGTGTGTGTGTGTGTGTGTGTGTGTGTGTGT
>JABUIW010000214.1:10151787-10173723 GCA_013363375.1 Menidia beryllina
AGCTGAAAGAATAGTAACTAGTTTCTTCAGTAACCATGACTAGGTATGACATATTATCCTTTCCCAAACTTTTTAGAATTGCATAAAAAAGGAATGCGGAATCTCTCCTTTTCTTTATCAAAATGACAACTTTGAAAGATTGTTCAAATGAGCTGCAAAAAAAGAAGAAACAGCACTGAGTTTTCAATTCAGACTTTAACTTCTTGTCATAAACAGTGAATCTAAACAATGCAATTTTGCAATGCTGAGCTATCATTAGTCACAGACATGACACATCAGCTCCTCACCATTCTGCATCCACAAAACCAGGCTGAATTTCAGCCATACACGTTCTGTGCTTCAAAGAATACAAATAATGAGTTTTTGACAGCTTGCTATCGTTGACCTCTCTAAACCTAAACTTACATTAGCTTTGAGGTTTCTTTCTAAGTGCTATTTCCTTTTGAGGTCATGATAAAGTAAACATGTAGCTCAAAAAATAATTTAGTCACTTCATAGTTGGAGCAGTTGGTTGTCGTTATCTCACAGCCTTGGACCCACCTGATAGGATAGTCCCAGGGGTTCAACACCAGCCTTCTTAGATTTTGTTAACATTCTGTACGCTAATAGAGGGTTTGAAATATGGTGATGGTTGTTACATTACGTAGACCGAGAGACAAAGACAGTGGGTGAAAAAGAAGTTGAGATACCATTAGGAACAGAGTTTCTAATCATCTTACATTTAGAAGAATAACTATGATAGCTTGGAATTTGGACACATGGAGAAGCAACAGAATCTACAGTAGGTGGGTTAAATGTCAGACAGAAAAAATACAAAACGCCCACTTACAATGTGTGTCCTGTACAAGGGCGCTGCAAACAAGAAACAAAACAACACATATCAGATGCTACAAAAGACCCAAAAAGAAGGTAGCCTACATATCTCAGCCCTTTTTAGGAAAGCATATTGGCCTCAATATTTGCATCCAAAATATGTTGCTGTGTTAAAGGACTTGCTATTAAACTGTATTTGTAAAGAGCAGAGGATAAACCGTTTTTGGACTTAAAGACTGCGTTGTAACCGTGCAACTTTTTAGAAAGAATCACTGTCCTTACACCAAGGCTCCAAAGCCATTGAGTTACAACATTAACCAGCTTACGAGAAAAAAGATTCAGTCAAGCTGATTTAATACGCTATTGCCTCTAAGTGCAGCTTAATGGAAGAGATAAAACATTTGTAGTTGGAGGGTAGAAGACTGTGGTGATACAACTGGACTTTGAACAGCATCTTAATAGAATTAAAATATTCCAGAGAAATACTTCCAAATGCACATTATATAATCCCTGCAAATATTCCTAATCACCAAGTGTGTTTTCCAAACCCTAAATAAATAAATGAGTCAATTATAGTTTGGAAATCATTAATGCCCCATCAGATGCAAATACAAGTTTTATGACATGACCTGGACACAACCCACAAAAAGCACTGAAGGAAAAGAACACAGTGGCCAACACGGTGAAAAGAAACCAGAAGGAGCAATATGACTCAAGGCCAAGATGAATCAAAGCAAGAGGGATGAGAGAGAAAGACTGTCTGATAATATGTTGACACTGAAGGTGAAGTAATCGTTCTTATTTTTTTATTCCTCCAAAGATGATATGACAGTGACATTGAAAATGGCACAAGCCCATTGTGGAGACTACTAAAGAGACAGTAGCTAGAAGAGAAGGGGCTAGCAGCTCCATCTGTCTTCTGAGTGGAGGACTCCATGAGAGTCACTGAACCCAATGAATTAATGCCTTCAGAAGTTTTTGATGATGGTAGACACAGGCGCTGGAAAAATGCTTATGAATAGGCTTTGTGTATGTGTAATAATTTGTAGTCTCAAATGGGTGCAGCAAACCTGCTGCTTTCCCCCATTTTACCCAATCCCATTTCAGCCCGATTTTCTTCCAAAAATTGGACAAAAATCAGATACTATTGGGGAAGATGGCAGTTTAATAGGTAGAAATACCATGAATAAAAAATGCCTCAATGAAATAAGCGCATTTTAGTATGCCATGGAACATGGTGTTGCCAGCTATTTTCCAAGAAAGTCACTCAAGATTAAGTTTATCGAAAAGTATCTCAATACAGCTTAATTCGTAAAAAAGTGGCTCTCAGCCACAGATTTTCCTGTTACCAGACAATGAAAATATTTGAAACTAGTGACTGAAAAGCTTTTCATTGGTATTACTGGGTTTACAGTCAAAGCACTGATTCGGACCTTAAAAAAATTGGATTTGGAATGTTTAACCAAGCTCACCATTGCACATACAAGTCCACATTTTGCCTTCATTTAGCTTTACAGCGATCACACATACAGATTGAGGTAACAGAGACATTTCACATAGTTTCTAAACTAACAACAAGGTCAGCACTGTGCATATCCAAGCAGCTCACAGATTCTGCGGCTTTCTCGCTCTGCAACTTAGAACGGAAGCAGAGGGAAGCTACTGCAGCACTAGGAGTGACACCTTGCTCTTGTAGGACTGTATACAAGAAGCTTGTCATAGAAATTGTCACTTCAGGAAACAAAAATGGTGAGACGATCATAAAAGCTGATAATTCTGGTTACACTTCATCCACATTAGACAGTGCACATTTAGGCTGTGCAGTACATGTGAAATAACTACTTCTCAAATTATATTTCCTTATAGCTACACACACATGCATGCATACATTAATGGATTAGAAAGTTGAATTGGAATGGAAATTGTTCGCTTTTCAAGCCATTAAGAAAAGGCATGTGGTGTGGGACTGACTAATGACATGACCAAAGTAAGGGTCAAACGATTTGAACTTTTAATTTTATGCAAGCAAAGAGCAGATTTTATCTGACAAAGCTCCATTTGGAGTTTACTTACAGTATAACTGACAGTAATGTCTACAGGCTGCAGAAGTGGGCCAGGATGTTTTGCTGTTTGGTGTAACCCCACTCAAGGAAAGTGTTGACTAAACTTGCAGGTTCACAATTTAGAAAATACTTTGACACAAAACAGTGTTTCAGACTTGCAAACCTGGGATCATTAGCAGAAACAAGCAATTGACATTCACAAAATATTCACAACTCGGTTCAAAAGTCTGAAAAACATCCCCTGCTCTTATTGAGAATAAGAGCTCATCAACCCAAGTAAACAGACAGAGAAGATATAAACATCAATCAGCAGTTGACCTTTTTACAACACCAAAGAAAAAAGAAAAGCAAGAAAACACAGCAACATTAGCAATAATATTGTGTTACAAAGGTCATCTCTAATGCTTTTTTTCCTATCAGCCGTTAGTTTCTTCAAATGAAAGCCGTGTATTCATCCATATTAGAGTTTTTTTCTCATATATGCCAGCATCTTATAAATATAAGCAAAACTTTCAAGAAATGTATGGTTTTTAGATTAGCATATGAACACTTTTGGATTATTTCCCAAAGCTCCATGTGTAAGCAAGACATTTCTAAAGTTTGTTTTAAACCACCACATGATAAGACACAAGTAAAACTACAAATGTGCAGCAGGAGGAAGGCAACATGTGTTTGATAAAAGAGCAATTTATTCCTCTGCCAACCTCTCTGCAAAAAAAGCTAAGCAGATATTACTATAATTCTGTTTTATGTACATAATTACATGTACAGTACATATTTTGTACTGGATAGAAACTTAGTTTTGCCAAAATGAATAAGGCAAAACTGAATAAGAAAAAAGAAAGTTAAAAAAAAAGAAAATCAATCCTGGTGGCATGTGGAGTAACTAGACTAGAGATAACTACATAAAAAGGTCAGCTGGAAGAGATTATGAGTACATGCAAAACATAGAAGAATAATGAATATAAGAGAGATTTCATAGTTGGAGAGAACTCATGGGGAGAAAAAAAACAGGGGTGCAGACTTTATGTGAGAATTGTTAAGCATGTTGGGAAGGACGTTTTTGCAGGCAATGGAGGCATAACATCTGTGAGATGAAAAGAAAAAAATGGCCCACTGGGGAAATAACCAATTGCTTGTGATGTATTGATAAAGGACTCTGAAAGGTGACATTGGCCACTCGTCCTTACCCACACCAATAAAATATTAATGTGTTTTTGTTTATTTGTATGGAACTATTCATTTGAAAGATTTGAAAAGTCTTTTGTATGATATGGTTATCTCTGGCTATTTTAAATATGTAATAGAGGGAACATAGGAAATTGTTGATTTGTTTAGATTTCTGTTGTTGGTTCTTTTCATGTTTATATTCTCTTTACTAAAGATGAAAGATTTTAGAAATACAAATTCCATCTTGAATTTATCATTAAGGACAGAATTGCATAATCACATGTGCTGACTGAATGACTAACTCCGCTCACGTATTGGAAGTACTATTTCCACACATATTGTGGCTTATAAAGCAGGCGCAAACCATGTCTGATGACCTACATTGACTTTGACACAGTTTCCTGTTGCCCCATGGGCTCCAAAATACAGAAATCGTTTGAATTTTATATAGATGGATCGTTTGACATAAGACTGTCTAGCTTTGATAAGGTCCTGCGGTGTGGAACATTTCCTGTGTATTTACCTTTTCAGCAAAGGTTGTCACACTTCATTGAAGATAAGATTTAAGTACTGATTACTAATGGTAAACTGAGCCCATAGGGTTGATGACTCTATGAAGAGAACTTACTGCACTGACTGGATGAATAGTGCTGTGCAAATTATTGATCGTTATACTTTCTGCAGCAAATGCAGTTTCTTGGCAGACTGTGCCTAATGTGACACCTCTAACTACTGGCATATCCAAGCTGTTACCGAGATTGAAATGTGGAGAAACATAGCAGGAAGGCTCTCCGAGGCTGCTATTCCTCTAATTGGCGAGACACAGCCACGGCTGTGTCTGACAATAGAAAGCTGCGAGAGCAGAAGGTTTGTCAGTTGGGAGCACTGAAGTGAAAACAAGAGAAATTTCCAAATAGCTGTGCAATGCCAGGGAGATAAGGCACAATCTGATCATATATCTATATTTTTCTTTAACTGCCTTACATTTTTACCCTTTTAACACATAAAATGACATTTTATAAGATATACTATATGGTTGAAACATTTAATTCAACTAGACGGGATTTGTCAAGATCACTGGTAGAAGCTCGTTGAGACTTTAAACCCACAGTGGCGTTCTCAGCTTTAGGAAGGGTTATGCCATTAAAAACCCTGCAAAATGAAAATTGATCAATTTATGAATTTAGATCAATGACACATCCATCTAATCAAATGTTTGTCTTACTGCTGGTTTTAAGAAACCTCTGGTGATTATGAGCGATGCTGTAACCTTATGCCTATAGAGCAGAACCTATTTTCAGAGTTGAGATGTTCTTGATGGTAACAATCGCTCAACTAGGCTGGCCACATCTTTTTCTCGATCATATGTTGACACAGCTATTTTCTGTGACTATTTATGACACAGGCAACAATGATAGAGTACAAAAAAGTGGTTCTTATCACCACCACTTTGCACCAACGTTTTCTATTTAAAGATAAAGCAATTCTTGATTCATGCATGTATGTATAAAGTTTGGAATGTCTAATCATGATATCATGAAGTGAACTTTAATGAGCCAATAAGACTTTAAAGAGTATATAGATTTAATATTACCGAACAGAAGATTAACTTTTAAAGACTACCCTGGAAAATGCATCACCCAATGACTTCAGTTAAATCAAGTAACAGCTGATTTACTACCACTTTTGTCTCAGGTTGGATTGTACACTAAACCAATTTGCTTAGTTTAATGTTAAAGCTGCGTATTATTACAGGGGAGACAGAACAGGTGAATTAGAAGTTTTCCAAATTCCAACTGAACTCACAACAGTTCTGAAAAGCCTGTTGTGAGTCTGCCACATTGAGCAGATAAACACATTTAAGGACCTCTCTCCAAGTTGTTTAATTTTCTGAGATGGGTGTTGAGATTTGTGTATCTGCTCTTATTAGACCACTCTCATCGTGCAGGTACAACACTGTTTGGATCATGCTCCTCGATTTTTTAAAAGCTTTTTAACTTCATCCCACACCGTAACACAAGAAGCTGCAGAAAATACAGGTGTCTCCACTGGGTTATCGACTACCTGGAAAACAGACAACTCTTTGTGAGGCAGGGTTTATGTGTATGAGTAAGTGGTAAACAGAGCAGAGGAATCACAGAGTAGCGTGCTCTCACATTTTCTCTTCACTTGGTACACCTCAGAGTTCCTGTGAGGCTCAGAGATCTGCCATCTCCAGGAATACCCAGATTACTCTGCAGTTGTGGGCTGAATTAGACAGGAGACTGAGTATAGGTAAACAGTTTGCACAAACACAAACTGAAGACAGATGACTGCAGCATTTAAAAGAATCAGAAATAAGCCAGGCACAAAGTTGAGGCAGTTACAAATAAGTAATGTCCCGAAAACTAGATATTTAATGTCATTAAAAGGTATGTTGTTTCTTTATCTAATTTAATTCTAACATTGTGAATTTATGAGTTGTATGTTGCAGAAGCCTTATTTTAAAAACACCCCTGATATTTCCGGGATTTACCAGAGAATAAGCCAACATAAGCACTTTTTTGTTGTTATTTTTGTTTTGTTTTTCAATGTGGGAGCAAGGGGGCTTTTTGTTTTAAGGTTCATTTTGTATATATAAACTCTCAGTAGGGGACTCCACACCTAAATCTGTCCAGCAGATTTGTTCAAAATGAAAGTCGGCAAGATAAATGCCAACAGATCGTTACTGCTGTCGGGCTAGAATTTTAAAAGAAGATGTGACTCTGAGCCCTTTAGGGCAGAGATAATTAAAAAAAATAAACAACAACATTGCATTTGAGTGTACTGATGTTATGTTTCTTTTTGTACTTGCCCCAAGCCACAATGACCTAATCCCTGCTTTGCACATTTGCCATTTTAGGACAGCAAGCTGCTGGAATGCATCTGGCAATGCTTCATATCAGCTGATCTTGCAGCCACAATGTGTTTGCAAAGCCTGCCCTGTGAGAATGATAAATTGAAGTGATACATGTGTGGTCTCACCTGTACGGCTTAGGATTCTCCTGGGTGAATAACTCTGTTTGTGAACTGAGCGTATCCTCTCTCCCGGGGGGAGTCGGGGTGCAGGGCTCTGCGGGGGCCTCTGGGAAGACATTATCGCCCACCCAACTATCCCCACGGGTTAGAGCTCCCTATATCTCTGCCAGCGGGGCTGGAATGTCATTTGTTACCGCAAACATCTTTATTGCACGTCGCTCTGCAGGTGTGGCTCTTTCTTCTTCGTGATTATTGTCAGCTAAGATGTGTGGAGTTTTTTTTTAACCATACAAACAATTTTTCACGTCTGCTCAGCAAATAAGTTATCAAACATATCTAGAACAAATCTCTGGACATTTAAACTTGACTGAAATGCAAGTAGTAAAAGCATGCCGTGACACATTAATCCCCCTGAATCTTTCACCGTCAGGTGAAAAAAGGGGGGATTTTTTTCCCTACAGCCAGAGGATTTAAATCCGAGCTTTGTTATTGAAGCCAATTGATCCACTGTCATCATAATCTCACCTCGGCTAAGAGCTGAGCTCCTATTACAACACATTTGGAGTTGTTTGTTTATTTAACGATTAGCCCCCTCTGCACACGACACACGAGTGAGTTTGATGGTCACAGAGCACATCCTGCATACTTTATCTGAGAGGCAAAGAGATATTGTAATACACTGATCCTCTGGGCGTGGCTGAATACTGTTTTATCACTGTTCATTGCTCCTATCTAGAAAAGATGAATTGTACAAACTCTCCATTCCAGCCTACAGTGCAGGGGCTGATCTCTTTATTAACGGCTGCTTTAACCACCACAAGCTTCCGTGATGCCACATTTATGACTAGAGGGGGGTGTGGGGGGGTGAGTCACTGTGGTGGCTTTTAATAATGCTTTCCTCAGTGGTTTTGAAATATGCAAAAAAATCTTTTTGAGTAGTTTCATATTTTCATATATGCTGACACAATTATCTACAAGCTGCATAATAAAGAGTGCTGGGAGACACATTTATTATTTTAATGGATGCTGTGTCATGCCAAATTTGTTTAAAGAGGTAATGCTAGTTATGGTACCTGAAGGATTTCTTTAAATAGAGAGACAGGGTGACGGGTTAGAGCTCTGCTCAGTGAAATTCAGCCTCTTCAACATCCCACACCTACTTCATACACCCTCTTAAGAATGACTTTTCCCTACGGAGTGCATCTGTTTTCTTTTGTTATTCATTTCTTTAAGCAAAGCCCACAGTGCGCTTCAGACTGTTGCTCCTGTTTAAAGATAATTTACATCTCTTACCTCTGTCTTTCTTCTTCAGCCTCATCACCCCTCACGGCCACCCCCCTTTCCCCCCAGTGTCACATCACATCTTGGCCAAAATGATAAGACACAAGATTATCTCCAATTGTCCTGACCTCTCTTTGATTTGGGTCTTGTCAGGGACGGTGCGTAGGTGGGGAAGGTGCCTGATGGGTTGCAAGTGGCGCCTGAATGCATGAAGACAACACGCCTGCTCCATTACACTCTCTGTCACTTTCAGTTTCACGAATCAAACTGATAGTGAGTTTCGTTTGGCTATGAGACATGTAGGATTACGCACTCTGCGAAGATGGACAAATAGAGCCGACAGATCTGTTATGCTTCGTTATCAGAGGGCCTGGGTCCTGTCAAAACATCACCTCATCCACTTATGAACCCCTGTGGATGGCTGTTACTTACCCCCGTTACACTGAGAAGGTTTCTTCGGTGTTTCATAAGAGCTCTGCAGCATGAACCGTGTCTACATACCGTGTGGGGACGGTGTGCTAGTTTTGACTTTACTAGTAGTTCTGATGAATATATTCCACCCCATAATACTATATACCAGGGGCATTTTCCCCTCTGCTTGTCAAAATGAGTTTGAACTTGCCTTCTATGTCATTGGATTTTACTGTTAATAGTTAAATGTTGTTGAAGAGACACTTTGCCTGAAAACTTTAACAAAAAAAAAAAACTTCTGAACAATTTCTGAATATATATTTGAGTTAGCATACATTACGTGTGCTGTAGTCAGTATTTTTACTTAGAAAGAGAAGACTATAAGTCTTGCATTAGCTTGAGCCTGTTTTTAAAACTAGGTTCCATTTTCTATGCACGCTGTGAACTTAGATAGATACAGACATTAGTATTCAGTCATTTTCCATACCTGCGTTACCCTGAGCGGCGAGGCTGGTGCCAATTTAAGTTAAAACCAGGCAGTCTACATCCCAGGCTGCCAGTCCACCACAATGAAAGGTCCATTTCTTTTTTTTTTTTTTTTTTTGCTAAATATTGCTTCTTTTATTTGAAATTGACAAATTAGTTTTAGAATATATCATGACACCAAGAATGGGAATTAAATAAAATATTCACAACCCAGCCTCTTCCTTATTACTTTTGACATACAGGGGTTGGACAATGAAACTGAAACACCTGGTTTTGGACCACAATACTTTATTAGTATAGTGTAGGGCCTCCTTTTGCAGCCAATACAGCGTCAATTCGTCTTGGGAATGACATATACAAGTCCTGCACAGTGGTCAGAGGGATTTTAGACCATTCTTCTTGCAGGATAGTGGCCAGGTCACGACGTGATGCTGGTGGAGTAAAATGTTTCCTGACTCACTCCTCCAAAACACCCCAAAGTGGCTCAGTAATATTGAGATCTGGTGACTCTGCAGGCCATAGGAGATGTTCAACTTCACTTTCATGTTCATCAAACCAATCTTTCACCAGTCTTGCTGTGTGTATTGATGAATTGTCATCCTGATACACGGCACCTCCTTCAGGATACAGTGTTTGAACCACTGGATGCACATGGTCCTCCAGAATGGTTCGGTACTCCTTGGCAGTGACGCGCCCATCCAGCACAAGTATGGGGCCAAGGGAATGCCATGATATGGCAGCCCAAACCATCACTGATCCACCCCCATGCTTCACTCTGGGCATACAACAGTCTGGGTGGTACGCTTATTTGGGGCTTCTCCTCCCCGTAACTCTCCCGGATGTGGGGAAAACAGTAAAGGCGGACTCATCAGAGAACAATACATGTTTCACATTGTCCACATCCCAAGATTTGTGCTCCTTGCACCATTGAAACCGACGTTTGGCATTGGCACGAGTGACCAAAGGTTTGGCTATAGCAGCCCGACCGTGTAAATTGACCCTGTGGAGCTCCAAACGGACAGTTTTGGTGGAAACAGAAGAGTTGAGGTGCACATTTAATTCTGCTGTGATTTGGGAAGCCGTGGTTTTATGTTTTTTGGATACAATCCACGTTAGCACCCGAACATCCCTTTCAGACAGCTTCCTCTTGCGTCCACCGTTAATCCTGTTGGATGTGGTTCGTCCTTCTTGGTGGTATGCTGACATCACCCTGGATACCGTGGCTCTTGATTCATCACAAAGACTTGCTGTCTGGGTCACAGATGCGCCAGCAAGACGTGCACCAACAATTGGTCCTCTTTTGAACTCTGCTATGTCACCCATAATGTTGTGTGCATTGCAATATTTTGAGCAAAACTGTGCTTTTACCCTACTAATTAGACCTTCACAGTCTGCTCTTATTGGTTCAATGTGCAATTAATGAAGATTGGCCACCAGGCTGGTCAAATTTAGCGATGAAATCTCCCACACTAAAATGAGAGGTGTTTCAGTTTCATTGTCCAACCCCTGTATATACTTTACAAATGACATAAAAAAGTCTGCAAAATACAAAAAAGGAAATAAAAAAAAATCTGTCAGGCTTTGTCCGATTACTTAGAGTAAATCCACCTCAGTCGCTAATCAAAACAGTTGTTAAATGTTTAGGATTCTACAGAAACATCAGCTGTCTGTACAGGGTGCTGCTTTAAGCCACAGAGTGACTTGCTGAAAATGATCTGATCTATTAGTATTCCACGCTGTTGTCTCATTCTATTGAGCCGCTATCGTTAATGATACATCATTCCTCTGAATCCGGGCAGTATTGAAAAGGGGGGAAACCTTGACCAACAATGTGTGCAAATGTTCACAGCATTAATCTTGGCTGCAATATGATCTGGAGCAACGTGTTGTGACATATATTCAATTGCAGCTTTCAGCTTCAAGGTGGTTGATTGACTTAATTCTATAAATTTAATTATATTTCAGTCAAAACATCTTTAAAAATATGACAGAATAATCCTGTATGGAGGATGGTGTCAAGCAACCTGTAATTCTGGTTATTTTGTGCATATTTGTAGTACGAATATTTATTACATCATCCCCCAAGCTCTGCAGTTTGAAGTTTACTTTATGTTAAGGTACTTTTCTCTAATAATAATTATTATAAAAGTACCGAAAAGTGCTCTATCTTTGCATGTGTTAGTCTGACAGAAAATTATTCAAAAGATTGTTGAAATGATTCAGAACTTGTCCTATCAACGCTTTGAAAGAACAGGTGCATTTTCAAACTGAGACAAAACCTCTCAAAAGTTATCTTTGCTGCAAGGAACGTTAGGTTTATCTGCCTCAAGATGAAGGGAAAGCAGCGGGGTTTAGAACCCGACTCAGCATGCCGCCAGCAGTTAACCACACCATACCTCCAAAGCTCATGTCACCAAAGAGATTAATTGGCTCGGGTGTCCTCAGAGTATTACTGATTGGCTCTCATGAAGGCAGAGGGCTTTATCTCATTGGCTCAGGCATGGTTTGGGTTGAATGAGACACTGAGACCTCTCAGCCCCTGAAACTTCGAGTTAGAATCTGACAGTCCAGCTGAGTCTTTTTTGTTATCCTTTCCAGTGGTGTCTGAAGCTTTGAGTGAAACAATGTCATTAAATGTCTACAAACACTGTTTGAATTATGGAAACTGTAGACTGTGTTTTGGGCAAAGTGACACTGACCATTGGGGCGGTTGTGATTTTCACAACAAAGTGTTCTAAATAAAATTACCAATAGCAACACAGCAAATAATAGCATCAACTACACTTAGCATAGCCTGCTGGCTCAAGGCCACAACATATAGTGGTCTAACACAATATATGCAGTTTGTAGCAATGCTTTTTGCATTCTTTTGGTGCCTCAAAACCAATTCATCATGAATTATTTGACTTTCATGGTTGGAATTTGGAATTGTACAAAACATTTCCTGTCTCACTACACAGTACGCTATACCGTGAACACGTTGACTGTTCATATAGTCATATCTTGCTTGTACATTGTACATTTTTAAGGTTGCAATCAGGAGAGGAAGAACTAAGGCAAGTACAAAGAGTACTTATAAATCTGACAATATACAAAAATACACATTTAAAAAGGAGTTGACTGGTCACTTTTGTGATCTGTTTTAATTAGATCCAATAAAAACAGGCTTATTTACTCATTTGATCATGTTAAAATCTGACCATAACTTTCATTCTATCTCTGGATTTTAAATAAGCCATAATGTTTTCATGATAGTGAGTAACATAGTGTCCTGCTTTTACTGAAATATAGCTGACACATAAAAACCCACTATCAGATCAAAACATTCATAAATCACTTCTGTTTAGTAATTAACCGACTCCCTGTGGACAGATCACATTCACTCAAATACACTGAAAAGCTTTTTGTACTACTTAGTGTTTCATTGTGGATAGGCTCACTATTTATCATTTAAATGATAATAACAGCCTTATATTCTGTCAGAAGACTCTCTCTCTTAGCACTAAAATACTCTTAAATTCAGAGAAGGAGGGAGCAGTCTCCTAAGAGATGTGGACTTCAGGCTAATTACCAGGTGACACAGTTGTGGAAGGGACAGAGTGACTGAGTCATCACCACTTGGTATGCCACCAGCAGTTACGCATCACAAATAGGCAAAGCTATCCAGCTGTAAGGCTGCCACCAGTCTCTTTTTTTTTCTGGGGGAGAGCTCACAGCAGTCAGACACATATCTGCCATTTTACTACGACAAAGTGCTCATAAGAAATACTCACACTGTTTAATTCAAAAAGGGCATTGTAGTCTAAAGAGCCTGAATGAATGCATTTTACTTGTTTATGTACAAGTCAGATATAAGCTTAATCCCCCATATGCTCATCTCCCTAATAAGTGTTCACATTTGTTGGTGAAGTTATAGCTTGTACATAGATGATGTAATATATAGTGTGAACCTTATAATATTTCCATTTCTATATTTAACATATGGACAAAATATACTTCCGTCAACTTATTCAGTCCACTGATGGCTATGATTTTGGTATATGGCACATACTGTACTTAGGTAGGTATAGGCGTACATTTATATCACTGTCATGGATTGTAGACAGTAAGACTGTCACCGTAGTCTTAGTTGGTCATCATCTTATCATAGAGAAAAAAACAAGAAATCTAATCTATTCTTTATGTGATAAATTGTTTCTCTTGGCTTGGCTCAGCGTGACATGAGAGCAGGTTGATTCAATTCATTGCTTATAAACATCTGGCCCCTGCTGATAGCTTTTGTGTTCATGAAACAAATTTCAATGTGGCTTAAAAAAGAAAGAAAATAAAGGAGAAATGAATCAGTAAACTGCATTTGTGACTGGTTATTGACACAGCGAGGCAGTTCACTATAAAGAGTCTGGTGCAGATGTACACTTGTTTTTACTGACTGATGAACAAACCAAGACGTATGCCATAGGGTATCTTTTAGTTGTCATTTACTTTTAACAGGAGTATCTAACACTTAAGATTGCGTGTTTATGAACTGCTTATGGCTGAAAACAATAAGCATGAACGTTTCCATTTTTTTCAGACACCATGGGTCATCCAGAAAGGCACAAAATATCCTTTTTTTTTAAATCGGCACAGGTCAGTGAACACAAACTAATGGCAAACCATGCCAATCAGAAGCAGACAGGTGGCTATTAAAGTTCATTAGAAATTGATGTTTGAAGTGAAAGGTGAAAATTGTAGCTCTTATTCACCACAACACTGTTAATAAAGGCATCAGTGTATGAAAAGTTTAAATTGCTCCAATGGCATAGTTAGTTAACAGTGTAACAATTTGCTTGGTTAAAAGCATAAAGAAAAATGGTGTAATGTCTGAAATAAATCCTATTATATTTATGTCATAAGTGTCTAACGAGTTGGCTATTGAGGACAGCAGCAAAGCAACCAATTATGATACTCTTATTTGCTTACTTGCACAGTAAGGCTGAAAGGTCAACCATATCTCATCGGTGCGGAGAGAGAACATCTGCAGCCAGGCTAGCGCGCAACGTAGACGTAGATATTAATAAGGCGGGGGGTAGTTATGTCAGGCCCGTTTCACGGATGGACGGTTTTATCAAAAGCAAAACAAACACTGAGCTGAGGTAAGGGATGCAATCAACAACAGGGAAAGCAGTTAAAGTAAAGCAAAGCCTAGAGAAGCTGATTTTAAAAGCATCGCACTGTTGTCCAGTCAGTGATCTTCAGGCTTTGGTGCTGTATTGATGCACTCAGGACGACGGTCTTTTGCAACACGAACCATCTCTCATTATTTTGATATGAAGGTTGAAATGAATATTTAAGCCTGATGTGATGACCTTGGACAATAGATGAACAATAACGCTCTGCATAGTTTGACAATAGCCTTGTGTTTCCAGTCCAATGCCTTTTCTTATCAGGTAACAATAATGACAAAAGGATTCAAGGCTCTTTGGCAAAAGGCCAACTTACTTTCTGTAGCTTCTTGTCATTCACATCAAGTACTGTGCAAAGGAGCATCCTCTCAGCTGGGATAAGGTTATCATGAATGGAAGAAATCCTTAGAGGAGCAGTATTGATCCAGCCCACAATTTCATACAAAGCACCTCATTCACCGTAAAGATAATGGTAGGAATACTGTTATTGCCACTCATTTGGGGTTTAACACGGAATTCTCAGGAGAAGCGACTCGGTGATTTTATTTATTACTTATTCAGTCTCCCTTTGGGCCATATCATAAATGTCATCATATGCAAAGAGGGATTTCTGAAAATCGGCTGTATAAAATGAGCTGAAAAGGCTGAACACTCAGCCCTTCATCAGTCAAAATGACCGTGCCACTTGGCACAGCATGGGCTTAACTCTTACATATGCCCTTGACATTCCATTTATTATGCAATCAGTGACATTGAGCTAACTTGCTTTAATGCGATGTAAAGATCCGAAAAGACATACACCTTAAAGCTGAAGCAGTTGGAAGTTATCAAACCTGAATGTATTATAGAAAACTGTTTTAATATGCAATCCAGTTCACCTCAGTCAATACAATTTTAGATTTTCAACACATAACTGACAAAGCAGTGCTTGTCAGTTGGATGGCTGAACACATTGGATTTTGTTTTCATCTTCATTTTTTTGTATCTGATAAGAAAAAATACATTATTAAGAAATGATCGCACCCTCCTCAAAGCATAAGTAGTAGCCAGAGGCTGTTTATGTGATGCAAGTGGTCTCAGTTAGCATCCTTATATAAAAGTTAATGAAAAAGATGTCAGGCATGTAGGAGAAAGTGTTTTTCGTCTAAGAAGAGTATTGCAACACAGCCTTGATTTGTAGAGTTGCATCTGAACAAACCCCAAGGCTTCCTGAACAATGACATTTGGATAGACAAGACAACAGTGGATATGTTTGATCAAATTGCGAAACACTACATTTGGAGAAAATCAAACACAGAATACTGGCAGCGCAAACATGAAATGCCAGCTGTCAAGCACAATGGGCAAGGGTGATAATCCATATCTGTTCTCATGACATAAAATATGTATATATATTTTTCTCAACATTGTATTTTTGAAAGCAAAACAAACACGGATAGTCTCTTTATTTTCCTCGAGAAGAAATCCCATGATGCAAATCGGTAAATAAAGAAATTTGTGCTATATCAGACTCCAAACCTGGATTGCATGTGACTTTCACTTTATGCAACCTTGCCACAGATCTCCAGGTTATTTATAAGGGATTTCCCCACAGCCATGGATGAAATGCTCAAGAGAGTTTCATATGAGTGACTGTATTCTACCTGACCTTGAGAATCCACATGATTTATTCACTGCTTTCAAGAGAACCGGCACAATGATATCAAAATGCATAGGGCCGAGAATCACACCTATGATCATTAAGCTCTCTTTGGTTTTCTTGAAAGAATAGCATTGTAAAATCATACGACGGGATTTGTAAAGCTTAGCTCAGCTTGACTTTTCTGAATTTAAATCTTTTCTGCATTGGTTTTGTAGCTACAACAACAAGTCTCAGAACCTTTGTTCAGTTGTTAATTATATGCATGGACATAAAGTTAAAATCTCCTGTGTTTTGTCCCACACAGCATCATCTGTAAAATATATCTTTACAGTTATGTTTAGGATTAAATCAGATTAACAACTGTTTTCTTATTTTGTTATGCTTTTAACATATACATTTTTTTTCTTAGTTATACACTTAGATACACACACCAGAAAAAAGCTGTTAGTCTGTTAAAAAAGGGCCAATCATTTTGAGAATAAGAAGTGAAGAGGTATGTTTACAAATGGTACATCTCAGTCTCTTGTAAGATCTCAGCTGCACTATCTGGTTTAATGAGCCTTTAGCAAGATTTCTACTGAAGTCATTTCTGCAAAGCAAAACTAATGTCAGGGTCGTTGTTTTGATGTCGCACAGGGTCTTCATTTGTGAAGTTTGGCCAAGACAAATTCAATCATATAACATTCAGAACGCACATAATAGAATCCTAGAACTGTAAAAGAGAGAGATCTAATGCCAAAAATGCCAAACAATAGATTTAAGTTAATAGAGGAAGAATTGACAAAGAGTTGCTCTTTTCTGGTAGCTGGTTCTGTTATTTTTTCTCATTTTAGGTCTTACTCCAGGGACCTGTTCTTGGAGACCTAAGATGAGTTGACAGCTCATAGCATGATAAAAAATCTGAGATGCATTTAAAACCTAAACCTTTTAAATCTTTGTAAACCAAAGGTATGATTTTAAAACACATTGTGTGATATATAGGAAGTCAACACAGACTGCAACTTCTCATGCTAGCTTAGTTTGCTTCCTGGTATTCCTACCACATCTGATTTAAAAACAGCATTTCTATAGTCATAACTCTTAAAGAATCATATCACAGATTTGTAAGCATTTGACTATACTGACCACATTACATAATTTGGCAGTTTTACATCAGTAACCATTAAAATAACTGATTTCCAGCTTTATACGAGCAATATTTTAAATCAATGCCAGCCAGAGGTAGATAAAACTATTTAACGTAATCCTTTAATTGTGAGAAATCCATAATAATCTGAGGTACCAGTTGATGATTAAAAGATTATTCAAAGTTACATCGACTGTTCGAATGAGCAGAGTGGGCATTGGCATGAAACTTATAATAATAACGACCTCCAGTTCTCAAATATATGTATATATATATATATATATATATGTATATATATATAAGCCAAGGACATACTGTAAATCACATCAGTCCTAAAAGGAGAAAAAAAAATGTACACACAGTTTGATTCTTTTTCCAAACACTAATTCTGTTCTTCATTCCTCCATCATCTGTTCATGACTGTTTATTACAGATAAGTGTGAGCATGACGTGGAAGCCAATGGAAATGGGTCTCCAAAGGAGCCAGTAAGCGTTTCTAATCCTATTTTAAAGAGCTCAGCTGGGGGAAGCTGGTTGATATCCAGGCCAGCCAGAACCAAAGCCTGGAGGTGCTGGTGCTCCACCACACCCGGTAGATCTGGACCAGAGAGACTAAGTGTAGCCGAATGGCAAGATGCAGATGGTCTCACAGGCTTCTCAACTCGTGCCGCAGCAGAGCTTCACTGGAGGCATCAACAGTGTAGTTGTAAATACATTATGTGTGGCCAACACTGGAGGCGAGGTTGGGATCCTGGGAGTCATAGAAAAATAGATAAATTGCTATTCAGGCTGTTGAAATATAAAAAGGACGCACAGCTAAGGCCAATTAGTTGAAGGCTAAGGGCATGAGAGAGTTTAACAGTAGCTGTTTAATATCTGTCATTTTGTCCCCTCTAATCCTCTACTCTCTAGTTAAATTAAACCACGCTTCTAAGGAAACATGTAAGAGATTTAGTCCAAACAATGCAGAAACATTTTTTTAAACTTTATCTTAATGGTTATTATGTGAATGATAAAACTGTGCACCATATTTCAAAGCATACAGTTCACAAATCTGTCATATTTTCAGTGCACATGAAAATCCTGCAATGTTTCACAATAAAACATGCAGTTTAAATTTCATAACAAAACGTTGTAACAAGCTATGGTGTTATTACCATTGTTAATGTATAAAATCAATAAAAATCCCTAAAAAATGTAACTAATAATATGTGTATTTTCTTAAACCCTGATCGTACATCTTGAATATCCAGCCCCACAAATGTAAATTAAATCTAATCCTAAAGATGTGAGTACTGAAAAGTTATCCAAACCTTTCTATTCTCCTTGTAGATTCTTTACATATTGGCTATTGAAACAATGATCAACATCAAAATGTGATTGCTTGCATTTCAAAAGCTGCACTACAGTTTAGAAATTGGACACAAAAGTCCTGTTTTTTATGACTCAAGATTGTCAAAATAAGACTTTTTTTTTACTTTCAGGAAGCACTTTGAAACAGGGATCAATGTGCTTACTTCGTCCCTTTCAGGCTACCAAGATGGACTTCATGACTTAACTGGCACTTATAAAATTGAGCACATCCTCCCTTTCCTGGCTTGACTACTGGCTGACAGTATTTTTCAGAGTTCATTGTAAAATTCTTAATATTGTTTTTAAATGTTTCAATAATCTTGCCCTGCTATACCTTTCTCAGCTTTCTCATAGGTACTCGGGAGAGGGGTCTTATCATCGCAATAAACAAACGTTTAGTTATTTTTCACATTTTACTTCTGAATTCATGACCCAGAAAGTCAATATGGAAACCGTGATTGCGTTTAATTGTTAAATCTGGCTGTGAGTTTTTTCCCAGTGTAAGTAGATTATTGTCTGGATCATTATACCAACTAAATTGCATCTTGCTAGCATTCCTACATGTTACATGGCAACACGTTGTGAGCTGGAAGTTCAAGCATAGCCAAGCAAAGTCACCTGACCTATTACAATTGATTCTGCTGTTTATAATCATTACAAATTGCTCATTTGTATAACACTGTTCTGGCTCTCAAATAGTCTGCCTGTATACTGGAAATCTCCACAACAGTGGGCATGCTCCAGTTCTGTTCATACTAGCCCATCTGTGTCTTTCCTATAGAGATGAGAATTCTCTTATTGGTAAAAATTACATCTGTAATACCAACAATGTAAATGTATGAGGTTTTCAAGACTGCCACATTTTCTTCCTTCCTGTATGTATATCAACGGAAAGGAAGACAAGAGAGAAAAAAACTGAAAAATGCTTCCAAAATGTCTTCCTACCGTTCCTTCCAGGATAGCAGATATCAGCCTGTGCTGAGCAGTTATCTCTTGGCACAATGTGAAGATTGCATTTGCATATTTCAAGAGGTGACTATGACATTTGCATAAATTTAATGAATCTTCCAAGAAAAAAAAAGAAAACACTGAAGATACCTGTGTAAAGAAACTGGCATTCAAAAGCCCCTCTCCATTACTCACAACGTTGGCTTTGGCTTGCAGACAGAACACTATTACACTGATAATCAGCAAGTTTGACATGTTTGTCCAGCAGTACTTCTTTTTTTTCTAGAATAAAATGTGCTCAGGAGATGGAATTTCACCCCCTACTAAATGGATGACATACATAGTTAGTATGATTGTGGTATGAGGACTTGTTTTCTGGGATGAGCTGGCAATCACCATTCACCAAGGCTAGTGTGTTACCGCTGGCAACCCAAAGCAACTCAGTCTGTGGTATTTTGATGAAAGCAGTTCAACTGTCAGGAACAAAATGAGCAAACTAATTACCAGTGTAAGCTTATTTCCTGGTTCAAGCCCTCCACAGCAGTGGCTCTCCCAAAGCACAGGGTATGATTGTTAAACTGAGAAAAGGTACATGTTCTGAGGAGGTACTCCAGGGACTGTGTAAATGAATGGGATTGAGTGCATGGAAATGAAATAAGTGTGCTCCTCTTATTGGGAACAGCTCTGTGAATTTCAATGAGGGAAAGATGGTCTCTGTGGCAGTGACAACAAGGATTAACATCTCTGTTTTTTCCTATCTGTCAGTCTGTGTTTAAGTTTGAATCCATGGCTTTGAGCCACACAAAGTGGCGCGATCCCTTTGACTCCATATTGACAGACTTTAGATGCAAGTCTTCCAGGCATAGCATTTCAGGACATATTTCACCATAGTCATTTTATCAGCTTTTTCTGTTTCTGCAGCCATGACCAGTTGCATGTCGTTGTCTCTATCAATGATGGTCATGTATAAGCTCTCCTCTGTAAGGCCCTGGCTAAGTCAATTAATTAGTAGTCCATGCCACAGAGCCAGGAGGTTGTTGATTGTATCATTCTAAGCCGCCATCCTGTGTAAATTGACTGAGATTGAGATCTAACAAGGCTTTGACCTGGATCCCTCCCTAATAACCAGATGTATGAAACACTGATGCTGGGATTTAGCTGGAGGAGGCTAGAGGACATGTTATCTTTAGCTATGGCATCAGCTTCATTATGCACTGGGGGTCACTCACTACTGTGAAAGTGTCACACATGGTGCAACCTTGAAAAGTGTATCCTTTTAGCCTCATTGTTATGCTTTCACACATAATAGGAAAAGCTGAAAGGTGAACATTTTTAAACAAACTATTGTATGATACACTTTTGTCTTAACTACCACTATGCCCTTTATTTTTTCAATTTGATCCCATGTGTTACTCCCCTCTGAAATAATAATCCCAGCATTTTTTAACTCCTTGGGATTGTTATTTTTACTTAAGGTGAACATCGATAAGCAGTAAGTGACTTTTAATATATATATTTTTTTAAAGTATAATCGAGTAACATTGACATTTTTAAAGAAATTGTTGTATTTTATACGGTTGTCTATGTCCTTATTATTGATCCCATGTGTTACCCCCTTCTAAAATAATCATTCTAGCATTTTTTTAACGTATTTTTACGTAAGGTGAACCTTGGTATGCAGTAAGTGACTTTTAACCTCTTCGCATTTAAGCATTACGCACTGCCACATGAAGTATTGTTAGATTTTATATGTTGGAACCAACCACACAGGACTTATTTTTGTAGCAATGAGAGATGATTTGTAGGAGCCTAAAATCGTCCTAAAATAGTAAACAATTACAATTTTCTTTGTTTTCAGCAGCTTCATCATCTGACAACTGGCTGGGCCAGTATAGTTTTTAACACTCAGAGAAAAACCAAGTCACTACACGACAACATGAACAAACAAAATTACTGTGCATCCTGCGGGCAATGTTTGTGATAATCATGACTTTGAGATAATCAGGCTAGTTTACTCGATTTGAATGGACCGCGGACATCAGCTCTTCACAGCAGGACAGAGAATAAGCTTCCAGTTGTCATGATGACATGACATAAAAATATAAATGAGAGAAAATTCCATATCTATAGTTGTTAGGTTTAGAGCCCCCATGTTAAGCCTTGGGTGTGTGTTCATATAAAGAAAATGTTAACTGTGGCCTGATTTGTTTCCAGAACCAAATCATCCTCAGAAAAAAAAAAATCAAAATAAACAGTTGGGTGTTGTGTGGAGTCTATTAAAACCTGCTGATTACCGCAGAGTCATTTGACAAGAGTCCATGCTGACTAATCACTTTATGCTGCACTTAAGAGCCAAACATTGGCAAGTTTTTTTTAAAAACTTTTGTTTACTTTAGCTAGGCAGCTAGCTAGCTACCTAGATAGCTAGCTAGTTATAGATAGATAGATAGATAGATAGATAGATAGATAGATAGATAGATA
>JABUIW010000214.1:10173733-10200234 GCA_013363375.1 Menidia beryllina
TAGATAGATAGATAGATAGATAGATAGATAGATAGATAGATAGATAGTGAAACCCTGGTGCCTTTAATTGTTGGAGTTAATTTCCCGGATGAACTGCTATGTACCAAATGTCAAGTCATATAATTTCAGTCAGGGTATGTACTCCAAGACGTCAAATAAATTAGCCATTGGAGCATTTGATAAAAATGACTTTAAAGAGGAACTTTAAATCATATGTGCATGTGTGTTGAATAATAGAATAAACGTCTTTTAATATGTAAAGAAAGTGACTGTGATGTGTGTATTTTTAGATTAATGTACCCAGAGGTCTTTTACAAGCCTAAGAAATGGTTTTAGCTCATATGTATGACAATTAGACTCTTTTGCAAGCTTTGAAGCACCACTGTCAGCTGATTTCTGAGACGCGTCACTGAGTCATCATTTTGAATGCAATGTGCAGGCACATTCTTAAAGAAATTAAATATTAACAGCTTTGACACAATATAAACAAATTATAAAAAACATATCTCAGAAATATTGCACCAGAAAATGACAAGCATGTCACTTTATTTGACCACTCATCACTAAAATGTAAATGATATTAAACGTCTTTCAGTTCATTTTAGGCAACAAGAGAATGAATATCGCAGATTGTTTATAATTGCCTGTCAGATGTGCTTGCTTTAATTGCTTTGAATTAGTTAGTTTGTACGTTCTGTCAATATTTAAATTACATCCAACTCAGCAATGCCACCCTCATCTCAAAAATAGTTATTAGTGACTCAAATGTCATTGACCAATAGCTTTTCTCCTACCGCTGGATAATTTGCTGTGAATGAAGACATTTTTTTTTTTTTTTTTATATCAAACTAAACTAGAAGAAAACTGAATAAAATAGAATAAAAATAAAGATAAAAAACAAGAAGATAATGTTTTCTTGTTTTAATCAATCATGCGTCACAAGTCAAAATAAGTTTAGAATTTAAATCCCAGACCTAGATTTTCCGTTTTGATACCACTATTTTGAATTGGTAAGTTATTATTAGCTATTATCTATTTGTGATTTAAATGGACTTCTATGAACAAGTTAAACTAATAAACAAAGAAGAAGCGGAATGTAACAGATAAAAAAATACAGTAACCTTTGCAAATAGAGTAACCTTTAAAAAATGTCTCAGATAATGACAATACAGAGATGTGACATCTAAAGACTACATAAACACACCCAACCTGCTTCTTTCCAAAACCCTCCATGACCCACTGCTCACAGTGCCACTGATGTGTGAAAACAGATTCTTGGAGAACATTAATATTTTCAAATAAAACAGTTTCCCTCACCTGCCGTGAACGACTGTCCAAACAATAAGTAGAAGAGACAAGGTTGCCATACAACGACTTAGACTCAAGCTGTGGACTGTAAAGGTTAAGATCACTGAAGCCTGTAATCAGCAGAAAGCCCAAACAAAACTTATTTCTAGAGGTCAGAAACCCAGCCTGAACCCGGTGGCTCCAACCACAGCATCGTTTGGATTTACACTGGCTCTAAATTTCTGCATTTTGTGGCTAATAACCACTTTTCATGCCACTATCAATATATGACAGATGCTGTTTAAAGAAGAGTTTTCGGTCATTAACTTAACTAATGCAGTTCTTTATTGTTAAATGCACAGATTTGTGCTGTTACTGGAATGAAGGATAACAGTAATTACCAGTCATTATCTAACATTTACTGCATGATCTCTGCAAGCCAGTGAAACGAGCTCTGGAGCATAACTTTTACAGCAAGGCAACACACCTGAACCTTTGCATTGCACATCAGCATCTATAATATCCTGTCCAGTGTCGGCACTCAAAAGGTAATTGTTTTTTATGAGTGTTTAAGTTCCCTATAGCCGCACTTTGCATTTGACAAACAAAGACCAGCTAATAAGAACTTTCCTGGTGAAATTAGTGTTGCTTTTTGTAGTTGATTGGTAAAATATAAACTATTAGGAAATAAATGGCTAGACCAAACTGGTCACATCCTCATACTGATGTTGGAGCAGGTTTATGTATATGTCACTGTGAATGTCTAAAAGGGATCTGATTCTTCTTTTTTTCTTTTAATTCCCCTTTCAGGTTTCTTGAACACATCTTGTGTCTTGTTTGGTCACCTGTATGGAAATATGTAAAGTGGCAGAAAAAACAGTCCTGCTGTGAAATTGAAGCAAGATTCCAGATGGAATTTTGTATTAATTTCTGTATCAACTGGCACTTTAGCCTAAAGCTGATTTGGTAATGAGAAACACTCGTCCTGTCCTATTGGATAAGTGAAATATTATCTTGGTCTGAATTTGATCCTTGCTGCACAGTTTTAAGAGTCTATAACAAAGCCAAATCCACCACTCTTCAATCAACATTGAGTACTAATCACTGTAGTTGAATTAATCCCAGTAACCGTCAAGGTTTATTCAACATTTTTACGGTTATAAGGGAGGTAAAAACATTTGCATTACAGTTTTGAAGGTGAAGGACATATTCAATAGACACATTTATCAAATTTGGAATAAAGGTATTTCACTAGTTTGAAATTTCTTCCTCATCTAATTAATGAAGAATTGGATGAAGATTCTTCTTAGTTTTTGTCAAACACAGCCAAAGCAGCAGATGTAAAGATATACCAACATTTTGTTAGTTTATTATGTGCTTCCTCATAAAAAAACCCTGCATCTTCATGTTACATCTTGCCACCAATAGCAATCTTTCACTAGGAACCCCCTGCTGTTGGAAAGATGCTCTCTTTTTCTTCCTTTCTACAAAGTGTGCAGTTACCAATCCAGATGCGGTTTACAATGAAAGTGAAATGGGAATTCACCTCTCTTTAACTCTACAGCTTTGTGATGTAAATCCTAGGAACATATACTGAAACAGAAATAACTGCTAGTGACATAAATTATTTTTCTCAAGGCTCAAAGCTCCCTCGGAGCCTGTGAGAACATTATACAACTGTTTTCACAGACTAAGCATTACTTCACTTGGGTCTAGTGAGCGGGCAGCATTGCTATTCACAGTTGGAGTTTCATATTCGATTAAGCAATGAGGAACAGTTTTTGAAAAATAGGCACTTAGGACTTGCAGGTTGTAAATTCTGCTTTTTGTCAGAGTGGAGTGAAGAGTTGACTTTCATAAAGGTAGATTAAACACTTCTTGCCAGTTCAGTTAAATGCTCAACTGCAACCAGAGTTCCACAGTGTGAGAAAATATGAGTTCAAATGACAGCAATACATATTTTTAGCCTAGAAATGGTTAGTTATATGCTTCGGCTGGATTGGATGACGTAGACTCTGTGAAAAACCTTATACCATCTAAAGCTAATATATGGCTTCAGGTAGAAAATTTGATGGAAAAAAAAAGTTCAGACAATTGGTCCTCAACCTGCAACTACTTCCTGCAGCAAAGGGGCGTGTTTGGTTTGCATGCTATTGGATATATCTGGTATAGTAACAGACAGAAACATTATTTATAAAGCATACGTAAGACAACATTGTGTTTTTATTTCAAGAAGGTCAACAAAAAGAACCTTCGCAGGTTTGATCTGCCTTTCTAGTATACTCTTCTTGCTACTTAGCCCTATAAATAATTCCATCTCAGTCTAGTATTATGTAGTATTAGCATCCGAACAAAACAGAAGCTTTGGTTGTGAAATTATTATTATCCAGAAGGGACCTGCTCAGTGTTGACCAATATGGGTACTGTATATGTGTATGTCTATACATTTGAATGTATGCAAATAACGTTTTTGTGTTGAATGATGTACTATTCTCTTTATATATTCTAATACAATAGCAAAAGTACATTTTCAAAAAGTAGAGTTTTCATTATTCCTGAAGTTTGTTGTTGGTTTGACATCCAAAACACTGAGCCCAGCGTGAATATACAGAAACAAAGTTGTGGTCTGTATTTTTAAAGCACCTATTCATTTTATGTTTGGACTTTTATCTGCCTTTTGAACATATTTTTTTTCTTTTTTTTTAGCAACGGTAACCTCTGTCAGTATGGTGTAATGAGCCAGAATGTCTTTCAAGTTGAAAGGATCGCACATTCTTTAAAGGTCAAACTCTTTAGTGCGTCTAGCTGTCTTAACTGAATCCAGTGAGTGCAGCTGCATGATTTTTTAAATTTTTTTAACATACATAACACAAGGGGTTTATCTTTACATTAACCTGTTTGTCCTATTTTAAAAAATAAAGCGTAAAGTACCACAATATTTCCTAAAACTTCTATAGTAAGGTAACCTCACCAAACGTGACATTCTCATTTCCTTATTAGTCAGACAAATGATAGTATGCATAACGTCAGGCGGTAATATTTGCGGAGCATACTTACAGTAAAAAAAAAAAAAAGGAAAAAAGGTAGTGTAACAGGAAATTAGAAAAAGTGTATTACATTTAGAAATGATTACTATCATGATCAACTGCACAGATGATTATTTTTTAATCTAACAGGCAGAAAAAAGCTTTATAGCTAACATCCTTCTTTTTATGAGCTATATAAACCCTACGCATAACAATTATTTGTCACTGACTGCTCCAGTGTTAAATGAACAAGTTTTTTTTTCACTTGCAGAATTGATGTCATATTTCTGGGAGTCCTTTGAGGAAATGATATCTCATATTATCAATATACAGAGAGAGTCAAGCGCAAATCAAGTTATTAGTGGAGTTCTGTTCTACATTTGCAGTTAAAGTAGAGAGTGAAAAAGAAGAGACTATAGAGAATCTGTAGAGAGAAAAACGCAGGACATTTGCCTTGATAAGAAAAGTCCTTATGTATATATATATACTGTATATAAATACTGTATATACTGTTATATACTGTTTTTGGTCACAATAGCTAAAACTTACATCCAATTAGTCAAACTCAGTTAAGAAAAAACTACATTTAATCACCAATATTTCTTTCTGGTTGACCTCAAACATTAGTAGTGACTATAGAATTGATCACAATACGTAAAGTAGGAATTGAAAAGTAGGGAAAAAATGAACATATATGAAGGGCTCGGGGGGGAAATCAATTACTAAAAAATATATATAAAAATGATGATACTCACACACGGTTCTGTGCTTTTGCCGGTGTTTGAATTAGACAAAGTACGTCTGGTTGATTCTACTCGGTATCAGACATTATGAAAAAAAATGTTTCTGAGGGAATAAAAATGACTGGATGTAATTGCAGGAATGTGATTGATATCAGGTGATAAGCAATGATGCCTTGACTGATTGCTCCAAGTAGTACTATTACATTTGTGGTGTGTTTTGCAAATGTATGAATTTGCTTCTCTCTTGGTGGACTGAATCTTTATTTGAGCACATTGCCATTCAGTCTTGATCATTTAAGAAAAAAAAAACATAGCGGTTGGATTTAGTGGGAGGCTGCCGCAAGTCCCAGCGGACTCATTATCGAAGTGATCCAGAGTTGGAGAATTTCTCGACAGAACTTTTCTGACTAATACTTGACTCTCGCAACTTGCACAACACTTCAGCTCAAGTAAATTACCATGAGCGATACCCATTCGTTTTCCAAACGTGCCTGGCGGTCTTTTCAGTTCAGCTCAGACTGAAGTTTTCTGCCTTGTTCTATCGACATTTACAAAACAAGTGTCAAACGATTTTAAGGAGCGATTTTCAATTCTGTTCTAAGTATTCATTATTCTTGACACTATGTAATCAGCAACTGAAATCACACATTCAATAAGTGCAGTTGGAACATCTGAAGTTTGTAGATCATTATGCTTTCGCTTCACAGTTGCACTACTGCACATGTATTTTTTTTAATTTGCACTTCACTGTACAATGGCTAGCTTTTATCCCTTCATCCATTTTCTATACTGCTTAATCCCAACAGGGAAAGTTAGCTGCCAACTAAGTGAAAAAGATTCCTGTTTTCTTAAAAGTTCACAGGCTGCAGTATGAAACCACAAATGCACAGCGCAGATTCCTAATAGTCAGATTCCAGCTGAGAATCAAGTCAACAGGAAACTCACACTCCCTAACTCACATTCCCATGGTGTGGCTGAGCTGTCAGGATGGGGTCACGCTGGCAGGAGATTAACCTGTAGTTTATAGGCAACCGTTATTAAAGTCTCTGCAAAGGTTTGTGAAACTAGACAGTGATCCTCAGCACTGATTTAGTCTAAAACACAAATGACTTCTACCAATAATTGATGATTAAACAGGTTGGAGTTGGCTTTCCACAAAATGTATCCATATCGTCTGTTTAACCAGCAAGAACACGCACAAGCTGTTTGTTACACAACTGTTTTGGACTAATAACCTGTTCCCGCCATCACTCAAAAGCAAAAAAAGCACAAAAAAAGAACATGGGTTTGATTCTGAGTGGTAATGTAGCACCATATTTCATCTTCACTATTCACAAATGTCATTCAATTCTCTTTCCTCAGCAGTTTCTAGAAACTGTCCACATTCTACAAATCCTTGCCTGCAGGTAAGAAGCGTTTCTATGATGAGGGCAGAACAGTTAACACGTCTTATGCGTTTCTTTTGCAGACTTTATGCATTCTTGGAAATCACTTTAAATCATTGAGAAAGGGGTAGAGTCAGTTTTTGCCTCCCTTAAATAACAATTCCACTAAATCAGGGAAGCTGATTTCAGACTCACCATAAAACCCTGAGCTATGCTAATATGCTTTGACAAACTACTGTCTAACACACAATCCATTCTCACATGCAAACCTCTGAATTAACTTCCCTCATGCTGTACTGCAATGACTACAAAACATTTTGTAAGATGAGGGCATTGGGATGTAAATGTATTCTAGCCAGTAAGCACATTCATTCTTTCTCTGTGTGTGTCCCTGACATGCTGAAAAAAGTCAACCTAACAAATAAATCATGTTCTTAGGCTAAAAAGACTTTTTTTCCTTTTTAAAGAAAGGGCCCAGAACAATGTCATCCATGCTCTTTTTTTATCAAGTTGAACAGAACTACATAAAAGCCTCTTAAGTTACTGCCTTGGAGCTTTAACCGCTTGATTTAATCTTTTGGATCTTTAACATGAATTGTGTTAAACATTATTCAGTAAAATATGTTTGTTTTACAATGACCATTCATAGATGGTATAAAGGTCCATCTACAATTTTCTCACACTTAACTTTCATTATATCTGTAAGATGACTCCTTGGCGCATTAGCAAGCTTCTTTTTTTGATGTTCATGCTTGTGGTTTTTTAGTCAATCTGATGCAAATTCATTCAGCTTAATGGCAGTTTCTTTCTATTCCGCCATTCTGGCCATCTGGGTGTAACCCTTCCCTCTTTTTCCCTCCATCCCTTGAAATGCCAAGCTGCTTTTAGGCAAGCTACTTGCCTACCATTCGTATTCTTTTAATCTTTGTAGCTTTAGGATTTGAGTCAAAGACTGAAATTCAAGCAGAATACGTAGCTGACAGTAATTATAGTCGGTAATCACATGTGCACTCATCTTTTACCGTTATACTACATTTTAAACTTGTGGTTATCCAAAATTAAAAAAGTATTTGACAAAACTATGAACACCTTCAACCTCAATAAGATCTCTATTTTTATTATAAACCACGTGTTTCTTCCATGCTGCAAAATTAAGTGTACAGTTGTGGTCAAAAGTGTACATACACTTGTAAAAAATCATAATGTTATGGCTGTCTTGAGTCTTCAATAAGTTCTACAACTCTTATTTTTCTGTGATAGAGTGATCGGAACACATACATGTTTGTCACAAAAAACAGTCATAAAGTTTGGTTCTTTCATAAATTTATTATGGGTCTGCTGAAAATGTCACCAAATCTGCTGGGTCCAAAATATACATACAGCAACATTAGTATTTGGTTACATGTCCCTTGGCCATTTTCACGGCAACTAGGCGCTTTTGGTAGCCATCCACAAGGTCCTGGCAAGCTTCAGGTCGAATGTTTGACCACTCTTCTTGACAGAATTGGTGTAGTTCAGCTAAATGTGATGGTTTTCTTGCATGAACCTGTTTCTTTAGCACTGTCCACATGTTCTCAATGGGGTTTAAGTCAGGACTTTGGGAAGGCCATTCTAAAACCTTAATTCTAGCCTGGTTTAGCCATTCCTTTACCACTTTTGATGTGTGTTTTGGGTCATTGTCTTGTTGGAACACCCAACTGCGCCCAAGACCCAACCTTCGGGCTGATGGTTTTAAGTTTTCCTGCAGAATTTGGAGGTAATCCTCCTTCTTCATTATCCCATTTACTTTCTGCAAAGAACCAGTTCCACTGGCAGCAAAACATCCCCAGAGCATAATACTACCACCACCATGCTTGACAGTAGGCATGGTGTTCCTGGGATTAAAGGCCTCACCTTTTCTCCTCCAAACATATTGCTGGGTGTTGTGGCCAAACAGCTCAATTTTTGTTTCGTCTGACTAGAGAACTTTACTCCAGAAGGTTTTATCTTTGTCCATGTGATCAGCAGCAAACTTCAGCCGAGTCTTAAGGTGCCTTTTCTGGAGCAAGGGCTTCTTTCTTGCACGGCAGCCTCTCAGTCCATGGCGATGTAAAACACGCTTGACTGTGGAGACTGACACCTGTGTTCCATCAGCTTCCAAATCCTTGCAGACCTGCTTCTTGGTGATTCTTGGTTGACTCTTGACCATCCTGACCAATCTCCTCTCGGCAGCATGTGATAGCTTGCGTTTTCTTCCTGATCGTGGCAGTGACACAACTGTTCCATGCACTTTATACTTGCGTATAATTGTCTGCACAGTTGCTCTTGGGACCTGTAGCTGCTTTGAAATGGCTCCAAGGGACTTCCCTGACTTGTTCAAGTCAATAATTCGCTTTTTCAGATCCACACTGAGTTCCTTTGACTTTCCCATTGTAGCTTTTGTAGCTGAGTCTAATCACTGGGTCAAATGAGCCCTATTTAAATGCGCTCATGAGAAGTCAACAGCTGTAGTCAATCAGAAGCACTTAGAAGAAGTGAAGAGGCCATGACATGACGCTAATTTGATTGACACAACTCGCTACATCACCAAAATTGACATATTTTGTTGCTGTATGTATATTTTTGACCCAGCAGATTTGGTGACATTTTCAGCAGACACATAAAAAATTTATGAAAGAACCAAACTTTATGACTTTGTGACAAACATGTATGTGTTCCGATCACTCTATCACAGAAAAATAAGAGTTGTAGAACTTATTGGAAACTCAAGACAGCCATAACATTATGATTTTTTACAAGTGTATGTACACTTTTGACCACAACTGTATCTTCAGAAACCATTTATTCCTATAGCAAAGGGTTTTACAGGGCACTTGTTATATTATAACGGAAATAATATTTCATATGAGTAGACTATAGCTCATCATTTCCAACAAAATTAGTTTCATTTAAACAATTTATTCAAGCCAAAAATAAATGTGTCTTTGTATCATGTTCGCACCATCAGCATGATGGACTTGAACTTGTGTTGACGAATCAACATGCAAGGTTAAATAAAATGAGAACATTCATTATTCTAATGAAAAAGTCTTTCAGTCATGCTTTCAATATAAGATATTGAGACTTATTTTTACAGCTACAATTTTTTCACAGCACAATTGTGCCAGAGACCTTTGGAGGGAAAGCAAAATAAGATATTTATGAAGAAACAATTAAACACTAATTATATCTTAGCTAGCTGTTATTTATTTATTAACTTTTTTAATTTGTCAACTTTATTCAAAGAGAAAAATGGGATAGCCATCTTTTGAAATTCTGAAAAGTTGTATGATTTGAGGCTTCTGATTGAAAGTCTATAACATCTAGATAATTGGGTTGTATCTGTGATGCTTGTGTTCATATGTGAATGAGAAATGTGTGTCTACATCCACTCAAAAACAGTGGAGGGATTTAATTACGATTGAGAATTTCAAAAGTGAATAGTACGTTACTACAGCTTAATACGTTTGGCAAAAAAAAGATTGTGCCTTTTGTGTGCATGCACACGGTTTGAGTTTTGAATCTACACGCATCTTTACGTCTCCAGATGTCTCTGCCACCATATGGCCCGGTTCTCGTTGTCTTTGAGCTGTATATATTATGTCTTGTTTTTCTGTGTGCAGCTGGGTGAAGCTGAAATTAAGTTATATTACAACACAGATACATTTTAGGGCTGTAAATGAGTTCTTATCATGATTAATTAGGGAGTTAAAGGTTCAATTCGAATGTAATTAAAGGTTAAAGTCCAAAAGAAAATATTCTTCCTGGGAAAAGATCCTGACCTGTAACAGATGTTTAATTTCCTGGTTGAAATGCCTCCATGGATATTCATTTTATGTATATCAGTTCCTCCAACCAATTGAATGACTTGATTCTGCCCCCATAATCGCTGATCAGTCCTTCAGGAAATTTCAAAAACTAACTTTGCTGATGTTTACCAGGCCTGTGTGATGCAGTGTATACCCAATTAAACTCTGGGACCGACACAAACATGTTTATATAAGTAAAGAATCTTTACCGAAGCAGCACTGTTTGACTTTGTCTTCGCGTTGAGACAAATATTATCGTGATATTATTATTACATTATTAATCTTTTCAGTATCTCTTCTCTAAATGCTGTTACAGGTCATTTTAATTTCCTGACTGAGAAAAAGGGAAGGGGGTAGCTGTTTTTAGACAAGCACTGAGCAGTTCCCTGCCTAATAGACCAACAAAACCACCTTCAGCCACAACACCCTGCAGAGGTGACTAATCCAACCCTCCCTCCCTCCCATTGGATGAGTTTTCGCGTAGCTCTGTTTAAGGAAGCCCCAGGGGGATCAGCAAAGACCCTGGCTTGCCTGAGTCACAGACGGTGACTGCACTATTAGCTACTGGCTTGGCAGACTCCAGGTGAGCCTCTTTAATCAGTCCATCAGAATCCTGAAGGCTTATCAGCCGCTCAGTGGATTTGGTGATGGCTATATTTCTTCCTAGGGACTGCTCCCACAGCAAGCTTCAACATTTAATGGAATTTACTGCTCGGATTCATGGCGCCATATGTTGTCTGATGATTGACATTTGGCTCTGTTATTTTTAAACAGTATGTTCTCTAAAATCCTGAAAAATTTGAATGCCTGGTTTATGTGTTTCAGGTGTGCATACCCTTAACGTCAAATATATTTCAGATAGAATCTGACTAGTCTGAGGTGAAAAAGTTGCCGAGAAATCTTCTATTTGGACCTACCACTTAGTGTGGATTTTAAAGATTGCATTGATTGAGTGTTTTTGTATCACTCAGTTTTTGGCTGAATATGAGCGTCACACCTACTTGGAGTTGTTAGCGCAAGATCTAATGACTTGTATAGATTGAACAAAATATTTTGGTGGCGTTTTAAATACTCAAGTTGAATAATACACAATACTCCTAATAGAGAACACAATTTCACTTTATTTACCCAGTGTAGTCACAGCCAATGCAAACTGATAAAAACTGACCAGAAGCTTTTTTCTTTTCTGATGTATGTCCAAATAGAAGGCAGCGAAAGAGGATGAAGAATAAAAATGAAAACATTCAAACCCATTCAAAATAATAATAATAATGATAATAATAATGATTATGTGTGTGTGTGGCCAGTGTGTAGTAAGAGGCTTACCTAACTCTGCGACAAAGGAGGCTTTTGGAGGACATACCCATTCATACTAATTCTACATGGGGCACTGTTGAAACACCAAGGAGATTACTACCATTTAAACCTAGTTAGGTTACAAATAAAGATACTCATATCACCCAGTTCCAAAAAATCTATGTCAGAAGACACATTTTATAAAGTAATTACTGCCCACTGTTCCAGATAGAGATGCGTACAGTAAATGCTTTGAGGTTGAGCAGACATGGATGGCACTCACAGTGTTCCTGTTGTCGCATCCAAAAGATTTACCTAAACTTTCCCTGACCGCCAACCCTCATTCCTCTCACAGCAGACCGGGTCAAGGGCCCTGGCACTTTGAGGCATGCTGGGTGGCTCAAATATCACACAGCTCTCCATGAATGAAGAACCAAGCATATAATTTCCTTAACATCTGCCTGCACAGCAGGGCTTTTGCCTCCTGTAAGCTGGCAGGGTCTTGCGTGACTGACATGAAGTGGAATTAAACCAATACAATGGTTATTTGTGCAGCCAGACACAGGTTGGACTCGTCAGTTCTGGCACGGACATCCAGGCTGCTGGTCATTATCAGTCAGACACTCGAAATGCTTTCTCACTTTAGGCCACCGTATAGGTGCCATATCAAGCCGCAGACATGAGGAAAGCAAAATGCCAAGTTGGCACAATGAAATGGAAAGATAAAGGGAGCAAGCCCTGAGGTACTATGAAAATGTTAAGATGATTTTTTTTCTCTCCTTGCTTGGATGGATACATTTACAGACAGTACATGACCACACCCGCATTTACCATGAAGTGCTATGTATCCATCAATCCATCACACATAATGGTCCAAGGAGGTGGTCAGTCTGTGACTCACCCATCATAATAGGTCACAGATGACCATTTTGTCTACATTTCATCCAGCAATGCATATCTGGCTGTATCAGAACAACTAAAGTACGCAGGCACCTCAGTTACGGTCCACATATTTCATTTATCGCTATACTGCTGAGGTTGGGAACAGTTGTTCTGCTATATGACCCAGCTCCTCCCTTTCCAACTCAGAGCACCTTAAGAGGCAGTCCACACGCTTAGAAGAAATACAGAAGACGGTGGACATTTGACAAATTCTAAACCATAAGTTGCTAAGTCATCCTTTTTTGTTGCAATAAGTAAAAGGAGGAAAAAAGAGAAAAAATGAAATCTGACAAAAGCTACAAAAGTCAGTGGCTTCAAAGGGAAACTGGAATTGATCCAGTACATCAGCACGTTCAAATGTATGTTGTCTGATAATGCAGAAAAAAGGAGAGAAAAACACTCAGTATATTATAAGTCTGTGCAATTTTCATGAAAACTTCAGCTGTTGTAACACTGGTAACATCTTACCAACAAGCCCCCCACTCAAAAAGAACAAGCAGGTTACTATTCCTTATTCCTTTGAATATGAACAATAGAGGTGGCTTCTAAAGAACCAACCTCAGAAGCGATAGCAGAGGAAAATGACTCATTAATGTTCCCATGTCATTGAGGCCATTATTTTCACAGGGCTTTCATTCATTCATTTGTTTTTAATAACATGATGTAAGTTCAGGTTCATTATTCTAATATTCACAAAAGTGCAAAATTGTACTAGCTAGTTTTAATATTTGATAAGCAAAAGAGAACGAGAAAGCAGAAATGATGCTATTGGTTAGAGTTGTCATCAGATTTGGCTTTTTGTGCCCAACAGGCTCCTGAACATTTTTTTCCCCCCAGGCCAACAGCCTCTTAAATAAGACATCTCAACCCTTCAGGCACTTCTATAGAGACTTAAAGATACAGACCTGTACGTTAGCACCTGAACGTTACATATGTACCTTTTTCTTGCTATTTTTTCAAATTAGTTATTTAAACTGTTCTGTTGCGCTGGGGTACCAGTTCAAATTACTGTGTATTATGTTCATATGATCAATAAATTGATTTCTGATTCTGAATTCTGATATGTGAAATAAAGACTTCTCATGGAGCTCCATTGACTTTTGGTATACTCATTAGAAATCTTCAAATGTCCCTCAGCATAACTCATTGATGAAAAATAAATCAGATAATCACAAACAGTGACGCAAAAACATTTTGAGCTGTATTTAGAGCAAACCTTTTGTTGTTTAAATTGCATTGTAGCCACTTTGGTTTTGATGATTATCTTTTTCTTTTTATCATTTAATAGGTTTTTACCTTGCACCTATCTTGCTTTCTGTTGTATTATGCTTTCCTTCTTATTTTCTTTAATAAGCTTTTCTTAATCAGTGTTTTACAACCTATCAGCAGTACAAACATCAAAGTGGAGACTTAAAAAGTCCAAACCAACAATAAACACCCTGCATTCAGCCTTTGCCGCAGCTTGCTAACAGCTGCCAAAAGAAGGTTGGAACCTAGTACAGATCTTTTGGCCAAACTTGCCGTATGTGCAGTTTGTACCCTGCGGATTAGAATTCAGCCCCAATTCCCTCATTAATCTGGTAGATTTTGGTATTCTGAGAGAGACAAAGAATATCCTAATGTGAACTATCTCCTTTGCATGTAAATGAACAAACCACATGAAAATGGAAAATAACATATCCTTTATAAAAGGCATTCAGAGAGATTTATTTTCGGAGGTCGTTTATGACAAAGATACTTTGTTGGATATTTTCACAATGTCTCTATGACGTTATATATTACCTCTGATTTTATTGCAATTTTCAAGCTTAATGCATTTACCTCATCATTTTAAATATCCAATTTGTATTGAAGACGAAGAAAGATGTAACTGCAACGTTTGTGATCCAAAATAATACTTGGGCTCTAAACAGAAAAAAAGTGCTGTTATTTGAGAAAGAAGCTCGATAGATTTTATGACATGATCATTCCTATGAGCAATCATGTCTCACTTCCCCCCCATGACACCGTGCGAGGTCTGAGCGGCTCTTTTTGCATCGGGTTGCGGTGCCCGCAGTGTAAGACTGAGCTCTTCCGGAGGTCTCTCATTGTCTCCACCATCAGACTGTTCAATAATCATGTGCAACAAATCAAGTGTGTCTTTCAGGTCACTACATGTGGGCTGCGTAATACTGTCCACACTGCAGGTGGAATTTTTTTTGCAGTAATGCTCATGGACTGTAAATTCAATCTCTCTCCATGCAACTCTCTGCCAATTCTGTGAAATATCCATGAACTATTTCTATACGTCTATACGATCCATTTTTCATATATGACCACGTATAAAAGAATATTTTCTGTGCATACTTATATTTCTGATATCTGATTTATTGAATTTCCTATTTTATAGATGTTTCAATCCAAACAATCCCTTTATATATTTCACATATTTTCATATTTTGTTTCTGTGCTGATGTAGCAGGTGAATTTCCCCACAGTGGTATTATTACAGGACTATTCTGTAATACATCCCTCCTGTTCATATGAGGTACAATCTATATTCTGATTTTTAATGTTTCTTTGAAGAGGTTCTTAATCTGACCACAGAGCACAAATTATTCGTCAAAAACATGTAAGGGATCTTTATGTTTACGCTTCAGACTGTTTGGTTATTTGGATTTTGCTTTAAACAAAAAAAATAAAAAGAACCTTTTTTGTCATTTTGACTTGGCAGATGTTATAAACCCACATTGAGTGAAACAATTTCTGGACACATGAAATCCCTGTTTGCTGTCAGAAAAAAGCCGTGCCCTGAATGAAAGCTGAAACTGGAGTTGAGAGCTTCAGGCTGTTGTCACAATGCTCTGATTTGAGGAGCGAAGACCTTTCCGATCACAGTTGGCCGATCACTCCTGACAGCAGAGTGACAGAGGTTCGAAGTTTTTTAATCCCACTTACAACTGAACATGTGCCCGGCCTCATCCAGAGCATGGTTCAGTTTTGTGGACGGGGATTTAAAGTGTCTGAGTACTGTGGCCAGGAGCACCATTAAAGGAAATAAAACATAAAAACACTGGAATGGAAATTCAATCAGATTTTGAGTAGGTTTTGTATGGTATTGTTTCCTTATACCTTGATAATGAAACTATTAACACCCGTCCTATATCTATGTTAAAATATAACTTATTATCAGCTTCCTACTTTTCTTTGCATACATAGGAAAATATTAATATATTAAAAAATAAAAAGCTTGACTGAGCTCATAGGGGTTTTACAGCTCCTTCCGCTTTAGCCTTCTATGTCTACCTCATGGAAATGTGTTTAACCACCTGAGACCTGAGCTTTTATTTGGTGAACACTTTTACTTTTTTCAAGATATACACTATATTGCCAAAAGTATTTGCTCACCCATCCAAATTATCGGAATCAGGTGTTCCAATCACTTCCATGGCCACAGGTGTATAAATTCAAGCACCTAGGCATGCAGACTGTTTTTACAAACATTTGTGAAAGAATGGGTCGCTCTCAGGAGCTCAGTGAATTCCAGCGTGGAACTGTGATAGGATGCCACCTGTGCAACAAATCCAGTCGTGAAATTTCCTCGCTCCTAAATATTCCACAGTCAACTGTCAGCTGTATTATAAGAAAATGGAAGTGTTTGGGAACGACAGCAACTCAGCCACGAAGTGGTAGGCCACGTAAACTGACGGAGCGGGGTCAGCGGATGCTGACGCGCATAGTGCGAAGAGGTCGCCAACTTTCTGCAGAGTCAATCACTACAGACCTCCAAACTTCATGTGGCCTTCAGATTAGCTCAAGAACAGTGCGCAGAGAGCTTCATGGAATGGGTTTCCATGGTCGAGCAGCTGCATCCAAGCCATACATCACCAAGTGCAATGCAAAGCGTCGGATGCGGTGGTGTAAAGCACGCCGCCACTGGACTCTAGAGCAGTGGAGACGCGTTCTCTGGAGTGACGAATCGCGCTTCTCCATCTGGCAATCTGATGGACGGGTCTGGGTTTGGCGGTTGCCAGGAGAACGGTACTTGTCTGACTGCATTGTGCCAAGTGTAAAGTTTGGTGGAGGGGGGATTATGGTGTGGGGTTGTTTTTCAGGAGCTGGGCTTGGCCCCTTAGTTCCAGTGAAAGGAACTCTGAATGCTTCAGCATACCAAGACATTTTGGACAATTCCATGCTCCCAACTTTGTGGGAACAGTTTGGAGCTGGCCCCTTCCTCTTCCAACATGACTGTGCACCAGTGCACAAAGCAAGGTCCATAAAGACATGGATGACAGAGTCTGGTGTGGATGAACTTGACTGGCCTGCACAGAGTCCTGACCTCAACCCGATAGAACACCTTTGGGATGAATTAGAGCGGAGACTGAGAGCCAGGCCTTCTCGTCCAACATCAGTGTGCGACCTCACAAATGCGCTTCTGGAAGAATGGTCAAAAATTCCCATAAACACACTCCTAAACCTTGTGGACAGCCTTCCCAGAAGAGTTGAAGCTGTTCTAGCTGCAAAGGGTGGACCGACGTCATATTGAACCCTATGGATTAGGAACGGGATGTCACTTAAGCTCATATGTGAGTCAAGGCAGGTGAGCAAATACTTTTGGCAATATAGTGTATGTGATTAGTAGGACCTAATAAGTTTAATAACTAGACTTGGTAGTCATGGTACAGGTAGTTTTTCTTCTTACAGGCTAAGTGGTTTTATCTTTATATCTAAAATGTTTGTTTATATATTTAAGTAAATGTTTTTGCAATGTGGTTCTGATGGTCCAAATAACTTACTAACAAAATGTTAATTACACAATCAGAACATTGTTGGTTGAAAATGTATAAAACCATTTTACTTTAGATTTCAAACAGTAGTGTCTACTATGAGGCAAAAAGGTCAAAATCAAAAGAAAAAAGAAGTACCATAATAAAGAGAGGCAAAAAAGAATGTCCTAGAATGAGGATGAATGGTCTCAGGAGAATGATTACACATGTAGTTCAGGTTTATTTTTCTTATTGGTTTATTCATCACAGCAGGGAACATATTCAAATAGAGTTAGTTTCACACATTCTTGTGATTTTGCATACTTTTAAAATATATGTTTAAGAACAGCTTTTTCTTCTGGTTTCATTTGACCAGTTTTGAGAAAATTTAAGGCACACCATAAAACATAACTATTTAAATTCCAAGTTTGCAGGCAACTAAGTAGCAAAACTACCTGAGGTATGAATATGTTCATGAAACCTGGTCGACCATTGACATGATCGACCAGGTTGGTGACTAAAAAGGCTGATGCTCCGATTTGTATGTGACCTCATGCAGCTGTTGGCTCTAATGAGATGGACAGACTTGTTTCTCTGCATTATTTTATTTCTGGGTGTAGAATTTCATTCATGCATTATTAATCCCCTTTAACAATGTTTTAATTAGCAAGTTAAAGTCAGACCACAGATATAGTCAACAGATGTTAACTAATAATAACCAAGCAACAATATGCCATCCTTTCCACGCACTCTCTCGTTTATGATTAGTTTCTGATAAGGTTTGTGTCTGTCTTCAGTCCCCGTCCACTTACCACACACGGAGTGATAAGCAGCTTTCCTTAGTGCTAGCTGTAGCATGAGTATGCAGGACTTGTTGTTTATAATGTGAATACGACTCCTGTTGTTATTGATTCTGTCCATGAGATGAGCCCTTTGGGTTTTTCTGATGTTTATGCAGGAGAATGGTGATGCTTGCTAAGTGGAAAAGAGACAAAAAAATCAATGAGCAAGGTGAGGGGAGGGGAGTGCCAGACATTCAGGACTTGTTTTTAAATTCTTGTTTTTCTCCTCTTTTACACATCGGGGATCAGGTGAGATGAGGAGCAGCTTTCCTCATTTCTCATTACTTATGAGTCGGATATCTTCATCAACTCAGGGAAAAACTTCTACACAATTGTCACAACTTTTTTCCTTGGTAGTAGTTTTTCCTGCTCATTTTATGACCAACAGCTGTCACACTTTTGTCTGTTTGTCATTTTTAAAGATATAGTTTGCATTTGGGAGGAGGCAAACATCTTTAAAACACTTTAACCTGTTTTATGAATGTGAAACGTGAATGTGAAACTCTTTTAATGTTATCGCAGAAGTAAATGTCAAAGAATCGTGGAATTATGTAGGAATAAGTCACAGCTTTAAAAACATGTGAAACAATGTTTAAATTGACGAGGATCTGGGGACTTCTGAGGTCCTGGGCTCTTTATATACATTACTTATTAATTCCAAGGCAACTTTTTTTTTGTTGGCCTTCTGGGGGACACCACTGAGAGGCCTTTCTATCTGGGTGCGTATGCTTGGTCTGCAACAATGTTTAATTGGGATGAGCATGTGTCATATGAGTTTTAGGAACCAATTGTTTCAAGCAGAATGGTGTATTGTAACAAAATGATAAATCATATTCACTGTATGAATGATTTATTTTAACGTGGCTGCTAATTGATGTGAGTGACTGTAAACTATGGTGAGTTTGTAAAGACTATAAATGATTTACAGGCCTGTAATTCATCATTTAGAATTAATGTGTTAATTAATCTGTCATCAGCAGTAAATTAAATACATCTACACGTTACACACACCATTTTCTATACCAATTGTTCCCAACGGGGTTGCTGGAGCCTATCCCAGCAGACAACATGCAAGAGACAGGGTACACACTGGACAGGTCACCAGTCCATTGAAGGGCCACAAAGAGACAAACAACCATACACACTCACATTCACTCTTTGATGCAATTTAGAGTGTCGTATTAACCCAACATGCATGTTTTTGGACAGCTGGAGTAGCCAGAGAGAATCCAAACAAACACAGGAAGAACATGAAAAACCCAACGCAATCTCTGAAGTGGTTGCCCGACCAAATCCAAATCCCAGATACAGTCCTGAATGTGAAGACAACTTTGAAGCCTATAACCATGAGTGCACAAATCAATATCTTAAACCTTTAAACAATCTGAAGAAAAGATGTTTGTATTTAACACATTGGATTGTTATATAATAATGACTCATTCTCTTTTCCATTGCTTTTTCATTTAGATGTCATTGCTTTATCTTGAGCTTTGTTCTGAGCCAATAGCATGTGAGTCTCAGCTGCGTTCCTTCCCCCACTGTTCTGAGAAGATCAGGTTGCTCTCTCTTACTGACTGGCACCTGCTGCCTCAAACAGACAATCTGTTAAACTATTGCCTATTTTTTCTTAATGCAGAGTTAGATTCAAAACTCAAAACCTCACAAATTCTTTGACACCTCTGACTGTGATTTTCAGTTCAGATTGAATAACTGAAATTGTCTCATACAACAAATGCTGTTAGAGAGGAGAAAAAATACAGTTTGTGACTGAACTTACACATAAATGAATTTAGATTAGTTATTTTATGCTTAGTCACTTATAATTGTTTCCATATTTAATCATTAAAACGTTGTCATTTATATTTTCTTGCTCCATCACACTTTTTCTCTTTGTTGGCGTTCCTATCATTCCGTAAGCATCCTACAGAAGATACTTCAATTTGTACACTGAAGGATGGAGGCAACAACCTTTTAGTTGAGAAAATCCCACACAGCCTCTGAGATACTGATACACAAATGCATACTGTAATAAAAAAAAATCTTAAAAATCAGAGTAAAAAAAAATAACTTGAGAAAGTGGCTGCTGTTCAAAATAAAACTGTCTGTTAAGGTAATCTGGTACTTTCAGTTCACAGCAGAATCTCTCACCACACCAGTATGTCAATGGCTGGTTTCTCAGTGCAATGTTTTGTCCCATGTTGGCTCAGATTTCTGACCGATTCAGAGGTTAATTATGGCAGACAATTAGGGAGGCTGGGTAACTGCGGACTCTGTTGTACCGTCAAAATGTGGTGGCCTGACTGTGCTGGCACAACCAGCCGCTGATGCAGACAGATGGAGAAAGGGCAGGAGCGCTCCTGCTCCGCTGGTTGCCATGGTGAGGGAGGAGGTGAAGTGTGTGTGGAGAGACAGCCATTGTAAGTAAGGTAAAACAGGAGTGAATTATCATTCAGCAGGTGGCATCAATGCTGTCTCCTCACCTTCAAGTAATGAACAGTGCTGGCCTTCCAGTACACACGGGGAGGGCAATAATCCATCAGACACTTTCTTCAGCACAGCAGGTAAAAGACCTGGTGATTGACTTGTCAGGTCATTCGCCAAGTGTGCCAACAGTTTGATCCTAGGTTGATCCACATACATATGAATGCTTTTAAGAAATTGTACAACACGTGGTAGCCGGTGAATACTTTGCTGATTTCATTTCATCAAGTCTGGGTGTATTTCCAAGAATGGCAAACAGACTGTAAATAAGCCCCCTTTATTCAATATTGGTTTACATTTTATATAAAAATTACTTACATTTATTACATTTCTTCAAAATACAAGCAGCCAAACGACATACAAATCAAATACAAAATTATAAAACTTCTTATATCTATCATCTCCCTTTTCTGCAGAAACAGATGTGTTTTATAATAACTCTTGATAACCTTGTGGTTGTGATAAATCTCTTCCTTGTCTACTTCTTCAATCCATCTGTTGGCATATGAGCGCTAGAAAAATATGGTTTTCAGTATCTGTCCTCTCAGTGTACAGTACAAGGTGTGGGAATCTCATAGGTGAACATTCAGTGAACATCTCTTTCCCTAAAAGGATTAGTTCAAATACTGTATTTCTGGTGAAACAGGGCAAATGGAGCTTGAAATCCATGGACATGAAGAAGACACAACCACTGTGGAATTACGTACTGAGTGAAAACACAGTTCAGACTGTGGTCTTCAGTAGATCCGGACTAGATCCACCAGGTGCAGAAAATAAAAACATGAACCTCCAATGTTTCAAGCCTTAGTGCTCGAGTGAAGCTCTGTTGTCGGTACGGTACAAGTAAGAATAAGACAAACAAATAAAAGGATAACTTCTCTTTTGTACATATATTTGCTCAGGACATTTTAGACAGATAGCCAAATCTCACTTTATTACCTTCACAAAGAAACCCAATGTTTGTATTCCTTTCCAGCAAGAAACAGCTATGGGTATAAAACATTTTAACATTTGAACTGTGCACTAGAGTGGCTAATGATAGTAGGTTTTTGCAAATCAGCAGCTTTACTTCAGCACAGCATACAGTATAGCACTGTACAACTTATCTTTAACAAACATTAGAAAGCAAACTGAAAATGGAAAATAAATCTCTTCAATACACCAACAAATACATTATGCTGATGCTAAACCAGTAAAACCTAAAAGCTTCATAGGAAATAGAAAAATCTTGTTTCCTCCTTCATATTATACATTGTACACTGTGGTAAAAAAAGAAGTACAAAGTGTAAAGTTAGGCTATGCGGCGGTTTCGTGAATTGTCCCTTCTAGTTTCTTTGGGAGTAGCTCTCTCCTCTCGTCAATACTGATGACTGGCTTCCGGCAGTTTTGCCCATCAATATAGATCTTTGCATACACTGGGTTGGAGTAGTTCATTGGCTGTAAAGGAATGGAAGAAGACGATGGAAAGAATAAGAGTAACTATAAAAACTGCTTTACAACAATGATCATCTTAAGGCTGCATATATAAAAAGCTTTTCGGGGAAGAGGGGATGTTTGCAAGATTTTTTTAATTCTCTGATCCTCTCAAGCAAAGTATCAAATGCCTATTTCTAAAATCATCTTTTGGCACTTTGAGGAAACCTAATTTCCAGTCCCTTCTTAGCGCCCTGTTCCACATCACTTCCAGGATCTATGGAACTTTTTTTATTTATTTACTAAGTAGATGCAACTTTTTGCTAAGGGGAATAAAACAAATAAAACCAGATTTTTCCTAGTCTGTCTGAAAAAAAAAATGCTACCAGCAGCAGCTGCCCTGTTTTTTTCCCCCATTGATAAGAATACATTTGAAAGCTTTAAGGCAATGAAAAAACAATGTGTCACTAAGGTAAGAAACTTAAAAGACTAAATAAAAGAGGGGTTAGTGTAGCTTTAATCAAAGTTTTCTGATAAGTTTGGAGTATCAAAATATCTTAACAACCAGGAAAAAGAAAAGAAACATGCATGTAAGTGGTTTCTTACTTAGCAGGAAGAAGTACTTTAGTAAAGAATAAAGCATACTCTAGCATACTGTTAACATTCAATTAATATAAAAAAGATAAATTAAAAAGAAGACAATCTGACAAAAAATTGTAGGTGCAATCACATTAATATTATGAAAAAATAAATAGTAATAAATCTAATAATATTAGCAGTTTTAATGCATTTTTAACCTTTGCCAGCAGTCAAAATTATTCAAAACCTTATCAGATATTAAATAATTTTGCTGGCATCATACCATTGTTCTCATCTACAGCTTTTATAAATATTGTATTTTTTTATCTTAAAATTTCAGTAAAGTTGGTAAAATTCACCTGTCCAGGGATTACCTCCTTGGGCACTGAATTCATGCCCAAGGTGTGAGGGTCGCTGGATTTTACACACCAGCCCTGCAACACAACAAGAACCATTTTCTTTTTAATCTGCAAATACTTACAGTAAAGTCATGTTCTAGAGAAGTTTGGTTAATGGGCCTAGACTTCAAGATCAGTACAGCTGCCATGAAAAAACATAAAGATTAATATAAAGAGTAAAAAGAAGAAAAGTGGAAGACGGTTGCTTATTAACATTCTGAAAGTAGTCAGGCAGAACTCACAGCAGCAAATGCCAAAGATGGCAGGATGAGAAGCAGCATTTCGTTTTAGGCTCTGACAGGTGAGTTATATATATATAGAACATCACTTAATTTGATGTTGAATTAGAGAAGAATAAATAACTAGCCAGATGGAAGGTCTTCATGGCTCATGGCAACCTTTGCTAGGTTTTGCTAAACTTCTATGGAGCTCCATGTAACTTTCTAAAATAAACCACAGCACACCAAGTTCTACATCATAACAAAAGTTATTGCATGAAAGTACACTTAATTATTTTGATTCCAAAAAACAAGGTTAGATTTGGAGGTTGGTGTAGCCGCATCAATACAAATAATTAGCAAGCCTAGAACACAGATTTGTCAATTTCATGTCAACGCAGCAGTACTTATCAGGGATCTTTGAGAGGCCAGGAAAAACATTTGACAGGTGGTCACAAACGTAAAAAAATAGATTCAGAACAAAAACAAAAATGATCTTGTCAAGTGTCTGATGTTTAATAGTTTAACAAAGGCTCACTGAATGTTACCCGAATTGTATTCCATTTTTTTTGCTTTCACCATATGGTATTGCATCAATAATACCCTGCCATATCATTTTTCATGGTAAGCTATTTGGATTTTCATACCTTTTTCAACAAATGAACAGAAATATATATTTTTTCAAATAAGATCGAGCATTGTTACAGTGGAGATATCGCGTTAAATTAAGCCACATAATATAGAATAAGACGGGGTCTGCACTGACCTTGTGAGGGTCCAGTGTAAAGTTGGGCCGCAGCAGGCTGCCTGCATCAGCATGGTTGTCATGGTCCACCTCATACATGTTGTAGGACGGGTTTCCAATCTCCACATTTATTCCTCCGTTTGTCATGGGCTGCCTCTGGACCCGTTTTCCCCTGAGATGTGTGTGTGAGTGTGAGCCAGCCGTCAGTGAAATGCCACACAACACGGAGGTCAATATTTAGTACAGCACTGCACATTTTCACACCAGTAAACCGCATTATGTGCGTGTAGGAACCGACATAGACAGGTAGTTAGAATTCCAACACAGATTTACAACAATAATGAAAAGAGATAACTTTTCAGTTAAAAATTATTTCCATTCATCCTTGTGGCTGTAATTTATTTTCTGCTTGGATATCTGATGCTGCTTGGAAGCCTCCTATCTGTTTCCCATGGACTTACCTTTGCCTTCGTCTACAGATGTAAACGCCTACTACCACCATCACAATCAGGACTACCAACAGGACCAGAGGCACAATGATAGCAATGCTCCCTAGAGAATGAAGAGAAAAAATGCGGTGTGAGGAAATAAGAAATAGATTCAGTTAGAGATTATGGCTGAAAAAAAAGTTGGCCTTTTCCTATCAACGGATACTATCTGCACACATCATGTACTTTATAGATGACCAACAACTGAGACTAAAAAAACACTCTATTTAGTATGAAAACAGAATATAAGAAATAATGTATGTTACTGAGCATTCTAAAAGCTTTATTTTCTTTCATTATATATAATAGATAGAACTTTCTTCAAAATTTTCATTAAATAACTAAGAGCAATTCATGGACATATCTATAAAGTTCTCAGTTTTCAAATTATCCAAAGGGGCCAGAGGGGCTGGAGTTTAATAATTCATGTAGTAAAATATCTCACACACAAATACAGACTTCACGCATTCCTTGGACTCACTGCCTCGCTGTTACCTTTCCCCTTCCTTTCCAACCCCCCCTCCCCTCCCTCCCTATGTGTCCTTGATGTTGTGATTGACTGTATCTGTGCTTCAGTGTAAGAGGTGTTTTTTTAAATCACTGCTACGTCCCCTGTAGGGGGCGTGGCATTGGGCCTTTTTTTCCCCTCTCCCCGCAACTGCTTTCCCAACGTATTCCTTTTGGTTCTGAAGATGTCTTGGCGCCGAAAATGGCTGCCTCGGTGCTTTCACCAAAGCAAATTCCTTGTATGTGTAAACCTACTTGGCAATAAAACCCAATTCTGATTCTGATTCTGATTCTGATCTTTCAAACTAGGTCAATATGTGATAATACAAACACTTCAATGTAAGTGCATCGGTAATCAACACAAATAAAGCGAAATACGTTTATTGATAAGCACATAACATAGACAAACATAATATTTAAGTCACTGATTTCTTGAAATTCCTGGTTCTCACCTCCACTAGTATTGTCTGATCTGCTGCTTTTAGGGGCAGGTCTCTCACACTGTGTTCCTGCCCAGTTGGCTGAACACCTGAGAGAAGTCAAAAGAATTTAACAAAAACACAAAAAGTTCTTAATTATTCTTTGTAGACCGAACACCGAGAAAACAACATTTACACACGTAAATACAGTATGACGTGACTGTGGCTCACATTACAACACAGTATGATTCAGTCTTGCCATGAGGTGGTTTGATCCAATACAAGCAACACACCTCCAGGAGAATAAGGGTACCATGTACATGTTGTGTCTATGTGAATATCGTGAGAAAATGGTGAATATTCAGTGAATTACATCAAAAACAACAGAAAAGCAAAATATAAATATAGATCACGGAATGACAGCGGGACAACAAGTCTTCATCTCATTTGTGTTCCGATGGAACCCGATGGCCATGATGTATGACCCGAGTTACAAGTGGTGATATTTAATTTGACACCACTGACGCAGATGGGTCTGTAAAGCATGAGTGATCTGGTGGGTACAGCAGGGTGATGAAATTATTCCAAATTACATGCACTCAGAACATCAGGCGATCAAAAATAAGAATGCAGCCCCATAGATACAGTAAATGAATTGCGCCTTTGTAGGACAAAAAGTCACAGCGGCATGAATTTTAATGAGAAATTGAAGGGAACATGGAGTTACAGTTCCTTTGAGAAATATGAAAAAAGTCCCTGAATTGTTCTTTTTATTCCAGATAACAACATATTTACTCTAATTTCCAATTAAATGCTTGTCTTCACAAATTAAATACAATTGCATGCCCCTGACTAATATGTTAGGCTAGTTAGTATGCACAGGTTGTAAATGGACTGATGTGATGTATCCACATCGCACAGACAGTCGTGTTTTCAGGTGTCCTCGGTTCATGTGTGCAGGGTGAACGCTGCATGGGATGGGTGGATGGGTGGCAGTAAGGGGCAATAAAAGTGCTAAGTCATGCAGCAACATACCACATAACAAGGGCTAAATTAGCTAGCACCGACCTAAGATGCAAAAATATTGCCTGAACTTTAAGAACAGGATGTTATCTTGAATTTATAGTTGCAGCAACAACCTTTGGCAACAATAATTTTGG